>RJWH01011839.1:0-10678 GCA_004363575.1 Solenodon paradoxus | reverse complement strand
GTTTCCCATGGTTAAATACTTATTTCTTACTGTTCAGCATAGAAAACTCAGCCAAAAAACAGAGCACACTAGAAAATATTATGAGAGTTTATTTTGTCATGGATATAATTATAATCGGGGTTAGCTATTGTCTTTGCTCAGGTTGCCATAATATCACAAACTGACTGGATTAGAACATTACTTTCTTTCTACAGTGCTTAAGGCTGAGAGGTCCAAGATCATCTGCCAGTAAGATTATGTTCCTGATGAAATCTCTCTTCCTGGTTACGTACAGCCTTTTCCTTTCTGCATTCTCACGTAGCCTTTCTGCCATATGTGTGGAAAGAGAAAGTACTACACACACACACACACACACACACACACACACACACACACGGATTTCTTCCTCTTTTTATATGACTACTAATTCCTTCACATGGATCCCACCACAGAGGTCTAATTTAATGGTAATTATCTCAAAAGTTTCCATATCCACATGCCATAACATTAGGAGTTAGTATTTCAAGGTAAAGATATTTAGAAGACACAACATTCAATCCATAACAACTACCCTGTGATTGATTCCAAGGTTTCCAAAACTAACACTGATTTTGAGACTGAACTTGAATTCACATTTGTGAACTTCTTCATGAATTCTGAGTATGACAGGAATCACAAATGGTAGTTTCTTAGTCCAAGGCTACTGTTAAGCATAAGTGGTAGCTACCTACATTCTCCATAATATGTGAGCAACTCTGGGAAAATCACAATCTTGGATAGTGATGGATTTTTGTCAACTTTAGGCATTATTGTGACCTCTAAATTAAAATGTAATAAATAGTAACCATAGATACCTCTAGTTGACCAGGTAAAGGTAGTTAATTGAATATCCATACAGATAGTTTTTATCCATCTTGAGATCACTAAGACTGCAATTAAATATTTTCAATCATATAACAAAGTATGTAGACAGTGAATAAGTTATCAACAACACTTTTGGAATGTGAAAAGCATATGAATCAAAGATTCTTAATATAACCTAGGAAACCAATCCATTCTTTATTTAAAAATCTTCATAAGGGCTAAGGTTCAGAAAGGTTCAAATAACTTTATGCTAACTGAGTATTGAACAAAAAGGATGCATTGAAATCTGTTTTATAAATGGTTATAAGACTAATTATTTTCTGGTGCATCAGAGGACCGTCCAAATCCAAACCCAGAGAGATGAAATGCTTATTAATAATGGGAAACACAGCCTACAGATTTGGATAACTAAATTGGAAATATGAGCACATACCAATAATAGAGGAATTATGTGAACCTATAAAAACTTAATGATAAATTCTGAAAGACTATTATTTCTCCAACCAGGTTCTTAGAACACTGGAAATCAAGGCCTCATTCTCCAGGATGTTCAAGCTTCCGGAATCTGAACTCATGCTTCTCTAAAGACTGGAGCAGTCCTGAAAGAAGAGACCTACAGAAATAGATATTGAACTTCTCCTGATGAAGATTCTAATCAGTGACCCAACAGAAAACCATGAAATGAAGAGAATGGTTTTCTATCTCTGTATATGAGAGAGGAATCTTAATTATAATTGTAAAAATTCCTTAAGTTCCAAAACCTTCCAAATTACTAACAACTGAAATAAAATGACTAAATTAGGGTTCTATGTAGCAGAAAATCTGGAAATGTCTAAGAAATATGGATTATCACAGAAGGAGTTCCATTTAGTATGGGTGGTCCTCAGATGCATATTGCAGAAGAGATGCATTTCATAAACTGATAAAACTTGTAACAAGGCAGCTGATAAAATGCATATAGACTGCTATTCCAGATAGAACAATCAAGAATTAACAATGCCAGATTTCAAGGTAGAGAAGTTTCTGATCTCATTTCCATGACACCAAGCAAGCATTTTGTGGTCACAAAACCTAGACTTATTTCTAGGAGTCTTAAAAAAAAAAAAAATGCTTAATTCCCTGACAGAAAAACCTAAGAAAGAAGAAATAATTTCCTCCTGCATTTTGATTAGTTTGTTCATCCTCTCTCTTGGCCTTGGAGTTTGCAGGTCTAGATTCATATCAGTTGAGTGCCATATCACATCCATGTGGAGCTGGGTTTGAGGTCACAATTTTGTACATGACACATACCACTGACTTCGTGTTTCAAATTACAAAATCCTTGGACCTGTCATTTTAGTCATCCCTTCAGGGCAGAGATGAAAAGTGGGGATTCAAAGAACCAAATGTAATTTCAGGGAGGTAAACCAATTCTACAATCAAAGAATGGTTGAGAAGGGTAAACTGTCAATAGTATATTACTAAGCAAATACATCAAGACAATGAGTTTCCAGATTTGTTAATGCTGACACCTAGAATGAGCTAGCACTTGGAGGAGAAAGTCATAGCAAAGAGAAAGAAGTTTTATGAACTATTCTCTATACAACAGCAATTTTAGGCTTAGGTCAAACTATGGAAAGAGTATTGCATATTAGACTATAGACTTAAGTGTTTTGAGGAAAAAAGAATGAGAAGCAATTACAAATTTCAAATAATTGTTTGTTTTATGAAAAAAAGGAATTTGAATTATTTCTGGGCTCTCTTATTTTTATAGATGAGTGTAACCCAATGAATCGGTGCAGTAATCAGTCTCCAAAAGCAAAATGGATCCCCACTCAAAATTTGGTTCAGATGTAGAGATGATGCTTCCCTACATACATTATCAAGGAAATGGAAAGGTTTATTGCTCACATGAAGAGGTTTTCTTTATGGAGAGATCCACACGGCCTTGTAGACAACTCTGAAAACGGCTTGAGAGACAGCAGGGAAAGAAGGTGGCCTGAGTATGTACTGTAATTAGACAGGTGGCCATGGTGAGGATGACCACACGCAGATTAGAGCTGGAGCTATTCAAGCTTCCTAGTGCCTCATGAGAAAAAAAACCTGTAGTCTCACATTAGCTTTCCCAGATATAGAGCATAAAGGGGAAGAGTTTGGATGAGGTTTGAAAGTTGTCAGCAGTCAAACATCAATAAGGAAGTCTGATTATTTTAATCTAACATATTACAAAGTTTTAAATGACAAGGATTGTACTTAGGAGGGACATCTTACTAACGAAAATTGTCAGTGATAAGATGATGAAGAATTTATATAAGACTGATTACTGCCTTTCTGATGTTGTATGACTAAATTCCTGCATGAAAAATGAGACAATTTGGATACATCCAATTATCCTAATTCCTAGATTAAACAAAGATGGTCTCAAATGCAGAATCTTGAAGGAAATTTGCAACTTGCTTTGTAGTGCAGCTAATGCAGCATCAGTGTTTTGAATTAAATAATCACTAAATCAGATGAATTTTTTGCTACTTCAATTGCACATCAGATAATCCACAATGAGTTGAAAAGATCAATATGAACTAAATTTCAGTCTTGAAAACCAATCCTAATAATGTGAAGAATGTACCCTATGAACTTAATTCAATGACATCTTTAAGTTTGAGAACTCTCAGGTCAGTTTGCAAGAAATATTTCCCTATCAATGTCTATTTGATAATATTTTAAATGTTTATTTTTGCTTAATATTCCATTTATGTAATGAAAAATACCTTTATCTTATAGATAATCTAATTTGCTAAAAATGCTATATTAATAATACGAGTCAGGTCCCAATGTACTTCTGAGAAAAAGAGGAACTGCAGATATGTGAAATATAAATCCTGCTGAGTGTTAATATTGAAACCCCAGAATAAATATATATCTATATTACTATTCTCTTGAGGGTCTATATATATATTACCTTCAAAATCCTAGAATCAATGGAGATTGGATTGAACATTGATGACACTACAAAATTCTGCACTTAGGTCCAGCTGGCAGGATGGTCTTCTATTATCTCCCAATATTTGGGAGAGGAGGATTAAATGAGTCATGTATACACTTTATCTACAGAATTATTGTACTGCTCCTTTCTTGCCAGATTATGTGGTAGATCAAAAATCACTTTGCAGAGGGACCTGATTTGCTGATTCATGGTTTCCTTACTCGTTACACAGATAGCTCCCAGGTGGGTTAACACTGAAGCTCTGTCTACTTGATGCTACCGGACTTCCGCGTTGCCTTGAATTGCAATCAGTCTGCCCAATCACCTGTGGCTAATAAAGCAGAGCATTACAATAGACCACTTCACTAACACCGCAAATTGTGTTGGCACAAGTGCCAGTCTTAATAAGTGTTGTTTTCAATAAATAAAAATACAATGGTAGAATATGCATTAGAAGAGTAAATCCTTCTCTACTTCATTGTATTAAGTGTAACTAGTAATGTTTTTCTGTGACTGGTGCTTAATATTTATATACTTTATCTTGATTCTCCTTTTTTTTGGAAAGTGGCTAAGCTTTATGGAGGGACTCAGGTAGTTTCTTTCTAACTTCACATATGATGCAGGTGCTTAAGAATGCAGTTTGGAACTAATCACTGGGAAAGACGGGAAGATTGAAAGATTTGAATCAGTGATCACTGAAACTGTATTATAAAATTTAACATAACAAAATGATTCCTGGCTTGTATGATTATTAAAAAAATTATACCATTTCATAATTATATTCCATTTGTACAAAATCATAGATCAGATCTATTTTTGTGAATTTTATATTGATGTTCCCTCATATCATTTTATTGTTCCCAAGGCTTTTTAAATTACCATTCATTAGTAAGCACACGTTTTCAAAACCTTTCTGAAATATTTTTAAATCATGTGTTTTATTTTTAAAATCAAATGAGTTTATTTCAAATAAGTACTAGTGACACTTGTGTTTACAAGATTAAACATAGAAAGAAAACATCAAGAGAACATTTCTTGCTTTTTTCCTTCTCAGTAACCTTGAGGCATAATTTTTTATATTTGCATCTTTAACTTGAGTAGAATATATATATCTTGTACGAGATTGGAAGTAATCATTTTCTCTGACATCCCCTTCATCTTTTTAAACCCGCACTGTGCATAATAGATGTGCCCACTTACAAGTACAATGAAATTTGATGAATTGCAGAAAAGCATTCTCTTGTGGGGGAAAAAGTACTACACATGCCTTTGGAATGTAAGAAATTTGACCCTAAGTATTCAGGAGTCATGTTCTGTATAAACAGTGCTCTGTGGTAGGAACTTCCATCAACTTGATCTATTATGTTCATCTTAAAGGAATAACAAAAGAATTGCTAAATTTCTCCTAAACTTTCACTAAAGAGAAGGAGAACATTCATGAAACAAAATTGGTGTTAAAATTATAAATACAGCATTGTGGGGGAATCACATGTCCAGAATCTGCCCTCTTGACAACAGGGCAGTTTTTGACCTTTGACTTTTAACAAATTGTGATTAAAACATTATCTGGATGTCCTTCAGTTAACATCTGCATGATAATGTAACTATATGAAGAAATGGGAATGATACTAACATACAAAAATCATTTAATATTATTTTAAGTTTTTATTACTTTTAATGTTTCTATTCCTACAATCTGTATTCAGTTGACTAGTGAATTTAAAACAGAGTGTATTACATAATAATCTCATGCTACTTAAAATCAAAATGATTTTTATTAAATTATTTGACAAGATTTTAATTTTTTAATTTAAACAAAATTGTACCCAAATGGAAGTACATTTTGTCTCTTTTGAATCAGTTTATGGATTAATTATATTAAGGGGACATTTTTAGTTTTTTTTTCCTACATCTTTGGACTTATGAGGTTTAATGATCTTTTTTTCGTTCAGATGACATAGGCCCTTATACATATCACCAGAGAACATATTTCATAGGATAATACATCTTATCACAAAAAATTCAGATCAAAGAAAAATTAAAAATCAAAAATTAGAAACATTCAAAAAGTATTAATAAGAAAGTTACTATGTATTTCAATTACAAACCATAGAAAAGAAGTAATGAAAAAAATGTAGAAATGAAAGTAAAATCAGAGCAGATAGCTTATAGTAAAGACAAAATTAATTAAAATATAATAAAATTAATACAAATTAAAGTTTTATTCTAAAATCAATAAAATGGATCCAAATCTGAGCTATCATAATCAAGCTAAGAAGAAGGAAAGAAGTTGTGTGTATTAAAATATAGATGATAAGGAGGATAGAAGCATAGAAAAAGAGTAATTAAAATATTAAAAGACTACTTTCCTAAATCCAAATATGATTACTTTTAAAATTGGGATGAAATAAGTATATCTCAGGAAAATAAAATTTACTGAAGTTGATCTTTAAAAAAATGCAAACTTACAGGTAGCATGAAAAACACGACCTTGAGAGACACACAGAATATTTTTCTGAACTTCAAAAAATAATTCAAGTTAAATGATTCTATAGCATATTGAAAATAATATTGCAAATTATTTAAGTGTGAATTATGTTAATATTGATGTGTAAAAAATGGAAAACACATTAAAAAGCAAAAGAAATGCTAACCAATTTCAAATATTTAAGAAAATATTAAATGAAATATTAGAAAGTCCATTTAGCAGCATATTAGCTATCAATTTCATGAAGAGCAGCTGGAATTCATACTGCGCATAAAAGATGGCACTATATTAGAAAATACTTTATTATAATGAATTATCTTTCACAGACATAAAGTGAAAAATCACGTGAACAATTTATTGGATGCTAACATGGAATTTGGTGATTACTACACTAATTTTTTTATTTGTAAAGAAAAATTAACTCAAAAAAAAAATCATTGAAAATTTCATTAACATTCAAGTGCATCCCTGGATGCATGCACACACACACACACGCATACACATACACACACACACACACACACACACACATCAAGCCCAGAAATCAAAATACTAGGAAGACAGAAACAAAAGAATACTGATGGTAAATATAAACAAAATGCTAGATATATGATTATGGCAAAAATTTTGGGTTTTTTAACAGAAGTCTAAAAATTCAAAAGAATGAAGTAAAATTAATACTTTTTTGCAGATGATATAGTTGTACAACTGGGTGATCCAATATAAGTGACAAATACAGAAAAAATGAAATAATTACAAAGCATGAGATCATGAAGGTGAAGAAAACATGAATGTATTTTTTTGATAAAGTGGAGAAGGAAGACCTTTCTAATCAATTGATCAAGACCCAAAAAGTTTGACAACATACTCTATTGTTGAGGTCATATGCAAAAAGATGTTTTCATTCATCCAGCCTCTCTGGATGGCAATTTGATAAACTCTAACCAAATTTAATATGCATTTTATCCTCTTCTCTAGCAATTCTTATGGGGATATATCCAGCAATAATTTTTGTGGAATTTAATGCAGGGATAGCTGCAATAATTTGCATAAGTTATTTTCTTGCAGAACATTTTTTGCTAGTATATGATCCAGTGAAAACTAGTCATATCCGTTTAAAGAGAACTGATTAAACGATTCACCATATAGTTACAGATGTTGAAATTAAGAAACAACAAAAACTGATGACTTCAATACCCTCGTATGGATAATTATCCAATGTACATAACTCATTAAAAAAAAAGTATCAAGGATATCAGAGTGTCATATCTTTTGTGCAGGAAGATTGCAATATACTTATATTTCCCTTTATATTTATAGAGAGGCACTAGGAAATTACACAAGATCACAATAAGACATGATTTCCAAAGGGAATTCAGTCAACACAGAGTATGCAAAGATAAGGGTGATGGTTAGGTTTAGAAATGGCTGTTTATATTCTTTAGATTTTTATACTCTATAAATTCACTAAAAATTTAAAAAATTCTAATTTGATAAGAATTAAATATTTTTCCAAATTGCAGAATATTATATAACAGAAAGACTGCATAGCAGGTATTTAATTGAATGTTTTATAAAAGAATAAACTCTCAAAAATAAAAATTGCTGCTCACATAAATGTAAGTAAGGACAGAAAGGAAGAAAGTAAGGAGGAAGGATCAACAGAGCAAAGGAGGGAGCAATACATTTCCCTTTAGTGTCCATAATTCAATTGGAATTTAACTGATGTCAATTTTAAATATAACTGCTGTTTCCTTATTGAACACGTCATGAAAGTGTCCTCAGAGTTTCCTCAAATAATACTGTATGAAACCTACAAGCATTATTCCTTTATAGGTACATACGTTATCAATGAGATGCCATTCATAGATATGCATTATGTATGCAAGTACATTAACAGTCCATTCAAAATAAAATCTGAGGTAGTGTCACTATTGCTTGGAGATTTCAACTGGAAGAAAAACTTCATTCAAATTTTTAAAATTAGTTTCTAAGAGATGAATTCTGTTCAACTTAGCTACATATTTGAATTTATTTCAGCCTTTTTTTCATGTGATGCATTAAGACAACATGAGAAATGTGTTTTATTTTTATTTCATTTGGCACTCCATATGTGTATATGTAGTGAAAAGGATTACTGTATTTTTATCGCTAATACTAAATTTTTACCTTGATAGGAAAAGCAAATTTCAGGTGGTTTGAGTGAAAGAGGCAAACAGAAAATATTAGACAAATTTGAGAAGATGTGGGGAGTTTCCATGCAATTCATTGTTCAGGGTAACTTCAGTAGTTATTTCCAAACTTTAGTTCCAAACTTTCTCACTGATGTCATTCTAAGTTTCAATCTCATATTTTCAATTAACTGTTAAATATTTCAGCAATGTGTGAGGACAGTTCTACTTGCAAAGAAGATGGAAGTCTATTCTATAGATAGACGGTACATGTAGTTCAAAGAGCACACCAATAAGTATGACAAGCAGTTAACATTCAAACAACAAAATATGAATATATAAGGACAGAGTCAAAGACAGTGACTTCATAAGAGCTGATTCTCACCTCCTCCCCACAGAATAACTAGGAGTCATCTATTTTACAGACACAAAAACTTTGGAAATGCAGGACTATGAGTGGCAATGTCACACAACTTAGGAAACCCCAGTGTTCAAAGACTCAGGCTTATTCAGTACAGTTGTATCCTACACAATGTCATCACTTCAGAAAATCTAACACACAGAAATAAAAACAGAATGCAAAACACAAGTGAAGACACAGTGAAATACATGTAAATGATGCATCCAATTAAAACCACATGGAAAATCTGAATGAAACAGATATATGCAAACTACCTGAAGATGAATTTAGGGCAACAGTGATAAACATATATAGACAAGGCAATTAAGAAAACAATAGAGGAAGATAAAGAGAACAACAAAAAAAGAGAGAAGAAATAAAGCAAGATGTCTAAAAATAAAGAACACAATAACTGAACTAAAAAACTCAGAAAAAGGATGCAAGAGTAGGATGGATGAAGCCTCCAGAAGAATTAGTGAGCTAGAAGACAGGTCAGAGAAATTCACTCAAGCAAACCAGCAAAGAGAAAAAAGAATGAAAAGAAATGAAGACAGCATTCAAGACCCATAGATAACATCAAAATGAACAATATTCACACGATAGGGGTCCAAAAGGAGAGCATAGAGAAAAGTGGGGAGAAACTGTATTTGAAGAAATAATAGTAAAGAACTTCTCTAACCTGAAGAATGAAGCAAACCTTAGATCCAGGAAGCTCAAAGAATCCCAAACAAAAGAAACATAGACATAGATAAAGCATTTTCACCAAAATGTCAAAAATACAAGATAAAGAAAGAATCCTAAAAGCAGTTAGAAAAAAATAAGTCACATACAAAGGAGTTCCCATAATATTGTCCAGGGACTTCTCAACTGAAACTCTACAGGACAAAAGGGAATGACATAATATATTTAAAATACTGAAAGAAAAAATTTCTACCCTAGGATACTATACACTGAGAGATTATCATTTAGAACTGAAGAAATGATAAAAAGCTTTTCTGATAAGCAAAAGTTAAAGGAAGTCATCACCACAAAACCATCTCTACAAAAATACTGAAGTCTGCTCTATATAGTGTGAAAAAACCACACTTTGAAATAGTAAGACAAAAAAATATAAAAAGTGGGGAGGAGAGGAGAATAAATGAATGGTTAGAATAAGTGCAAGACTAATCTGCTTTCATATAAAAACAGAAGATAAACATAGAATTCTTAACATTACCATCAGGGTGCCACAAAACACATCTCCAGGGGAAAAGCAAAGAAAAAAAAAAAAAAGGGAAATCAATGAAAGCATCGCTACACTCAACAAACCTTGGAAAAGAAAGAAAAGAACAAAAGTTACTATCTATAAAAACACCCAGGAGACAATTTATAAAATGGTAATATTTACGTATCAATAATGAACCTAAATGTTAATGGATTGAACTCAAGGATCAAATGATAGAGTGGTTAAATGAATTTAAAAGCATAATTCAACTTTCTACTGCATTCAGGAATCTCACTTTTCAAAAAATAATCATAAGTTCAAAGTCAATGGTTGAAAGACAATCCTACAGTCAAATGGCAACCAAAAACAAAACAAAAAATAAGCACAGTCGTACATATATTAAATAAAGCAGACTTCTAATAATAAGTATAACAAAAGACAGAGATGGACATTATATAATGATTAAGGATTCAATCCAGCAAGAAAACATAATGCTTATTAACACATGTGCACCAAATCAAGGAGCATCAAAATATATTAATTATTATTAGAACTAGCAAGAGACATTGACAGTAACAATAATAGTAAGCTTTTTAAGCACCCCAAAATT
>RJWH01011838.1:0-10684 GCA_004363575.1 Solenodon paradoxus | reverse complement strand
TGCTGTCATTTACCAAATGGTTAAGCACTTCATCAAAAGAAAGACATATGTCTTGTGAGGAGTTCTCCCACAGACTCCTTAGAAAGAGAGATGATTGCAAATACCCAAAATATATCTTCAAAGAGCTTTCCACTTTGGAAATGATAGATAATATGTAGTGAATGTTTAGTAAGTAGCAAGATCATATGCCTGGTCTCCTAAGAGACTCTTAACTATACCTTGTTTGCTCACTCAGTAGACATAACACAAAGAATCACTGAAGGTCCCTCTCTCTGGGCTCCCATGACCTCAATATCAGGGGTACAAGAATGAGAGACAGTCTAAGAGGAAAAAAAGTGAATTTAACAATCCATTGTACCAGTTCATCGTTATTATCTATCTTCAAAAGAGAATATCCGGAACTGTGGCAAGTCTGTTCACATTCCTTCCAGTTTTTACTGTCCGCGGTAAAATAATAGCGGTTAATTTCAGAGCAGGAGTAGTTGTCATATCTGAGCTTACCTACAATAGATAAGGTGAAAAATTCAATGTCTTTCCGCGTGGTACTGTTAGAGAGCGATGTATTTATCAGCCACAGCATAACTAGAAAAAAAATCTTAATAGCTATCAATAATAAACATTGAGGTTCATCAATATTCTGGAATGTCAAGAGAAGTGCATTCCCATGTGCACTGCAGCATTATTGACAATAGCCAAGACATGAAATCAACCCTAGTGTCCATCGACAGATGAATGGGTAAAGAAATATGATATAATAGAATATTATTCAATCTAAAAAAGAAAGAAAACCTTCCATATGAAATAACAAGGATTAACCTTGAGGATTATACTAAGTAGATTATGCCAATCACAGTATTGCATGATTCCATTTATATGTGGTCTAAAAAACAGTCGAATTCAGAGAAAAAAAGTGCTTGACAGTGGGTGAGGGAAGGAGAAATAACTTGTTCAGTTGCTCTACAGTTTTAAGTTATGTTATGCAAGATGAATAAACTCTAAAGATCTGCTATAAAACATAGTACCTATAGTTAAGAATATTGAATTGTGTATATACAAACTTATTTTTAAAAGGGTAGATCTTATGTTAAATGCTTTTATCAGGTGAAATATAAGGCTATGAATAAACTTTTGTAGGTGATGGGTATATCTATTACCCTAAAGGTGGATCATTTTACAGACATATGCATATGTTTAAATATCAAATACTAAAAATGTGCTGGGTTTTGAATTTTAATAATACATCAATAAAGCTGTTTTTAAATACTAAAATAATTTTAAAAGATTCTAGAAGAACTTAAAAACATTCTTTGAAAATTTTTCATATATATACACATATATATATGCATTTCAAGATATCATGGATCTCTTAATAAGAGTAAATTTATACCAAGTACCATACCAAATAAATATTAAATATGCAAAATGCCTTTGTAAACTATAAATACTAAATAAATAGCATATATAATGAAATAACAATATAGATCATATGTCTGTTTATTAGGCTTCAAAACTACTGGAGGAAAAAGAAATAATGAAAAATCATACAATCTTGCATTCAAGATTTCCTCCAAACCTGCATTTTCAACATGACATCTCGGACAGCATGACTGCAGTTTCTCTTTCAGCAGAAAGGTTTCATTTCTTAAAATGTCATAATCTAAACTTTTATTTGTCAAAAGTTGGTCCTTTAAGTAGTTGTCACTTTTCATAATGCTGTACTGTTGACTAAGGTTTCTTAGATTTTCTTCCCACTGATGTTTTTCTTGAAAATGCTGGAAAACTAAATTAATAAAAGAGATATAACAAGAAGTACTCATAAAGCTTAGATTTGAAATTTAAGAGAAAAAGTCTTACTTTGACAACCAGCTTCTTTCATTACATTAACGAGCAACTAGACATTTAGAAAGCAATGTCAATAAATTGAACACCAAGTTTCTATTAGCATCCTAAGGTTAGGATATATAAGTCTGAATAAAATTATGATGCTAACACCTCACTATTCATTTTAGGTTTTGTTGAACAGTAAAGCATTTACAAATACCAAAATAGTAATCAGTTAACATTTAAGCAGCATACCTTTTGAGTAATACTTAGCACTAAGAAACAGTGTTTATTATTGGAGTAAATGAAATATCTATAGGCTAAAAAAGAGGAAAATCTAAAAATATAATTTTATCTGATTGTAATATATTAATGATTTTCTCTAAAGTATCATAAGAATTCAAATGAAAGATAATGGTTGAATACAAATCATCTAGCGTGTGTATAAGGAAATGCTTCTTAACTAAACCATTTCCTCATTATGTGCCTACAAAAAAAAATCAAGAAAAAGTCATAATTTATTCTGAACAGCTTTTCTTAAAGATTCTTAATTATTCACAATGACCTAAGCTCAGAAGGTGAATATTATTCAGTTCCATATCAGAAAGAATGTTAATATACATCATCATGTAGCTGTAGAGTCACTGAGATAGGGAAAATGAAAATGACACTGTGATAGGTACGTCTGGAAGAAAATCACGAATAAAATCATTTGGAAAATAACCCTGATTATAGCCAGGTTCATGGTTAATATCTACACAATTAATCTTTACTACTTTTATTCAGACTTGAAGCATTTCAATACTCACGGGTTGTCCCCAGTACTGTAACTGTCATCAATAGCAGTAAACAGAGGATCCCAAGAGTTACTGCAATGAGGTGCCAGGGCAATGAACGCTCTTTAAATGAAGAAGGAAGAAAATAATCAGTCCAGGTAGGGCCTGACCCACTCATAATCTTAACCTAGAACAACATTTGAAACAAGCAGACTATCTCCTCTGAAGATTTTACAAAAACTTATCACACAAAATCAATTTTGTTTGTAATCCAGGAATCACAGTTTTAAAGTCTCACATTTCTAACTAATATATACTTGTAGAGATCCTACACATAAGAATAGTTCTACAGGATTTTAAAAGTATATCCCTTACAAAAACACAGACAGCAATAGACATAATACATACTGATGAGATTACATATTGACATGTGTACTACTTACTGTGATCACAATTAATCATGATGAGAAAGAGAAAGACTTAATGAGAGAATTTGGCAACCCAAGTGGACTACTCTGAAACTGGAACTGTGACTTCGGTCATCCTTTAAAGCGGTTTTTAAAAATCAGCATTCTTTTCTTTTTCATCAATACTCTTTTTCTCTAGATAATGCTATATTTATCCCCCTACTTTTGAGAGATTCATTATCTAAAACTTGCATCTCTATCACTGAATTAAAATAGTAAAAGTTAAATGCAATTTAAGGTTTGAGACAATAATTGAAAATAGAAGAACAGAAAAATTAGAATGCCCCTTTGGATTTGAACATTTTTCCTTCTTAATTGATCAATAATTAAGACACATAAAAGATCTTTTGTGTGAATAAATGCATGGTGTTAACCCATATTTTTCATTTATTGAACATTCCCTGAGACATATTTCTCTAATAAATGCAAAGTTTTTCACACTCTAGTCTGTCCTATATTTTTAAATACCTTGTGAATTCTTCTTGTGATGAAATTTGAATGAAAACATTCTATTAGCTTCTCTAATTTAAAAGAATTTATTACTTTCTCCATTCTCACACACTTCGAGTGGGGTGGGAGGGGTTTGGGAAGGACTAGTTCTACTATTCCGACCCATTTTGGTTTTACATTTCCATCTAAGAACCTGAAGTACAGAAAGGAAAATTTTTCAAATGCCAGAAGCTTGACAGTCCATAGGAGACAGGTGAATAAAACATAGACCTTTGTCATCAGTTTTCCCAGGCGTTTGCGTGTCATCAGGCCTGAATCTGTTCTGTGATTCTGAAAGAGACTGTAATCTCAAGGATGAATAAATCACTTCTTGATTGCTCATCCCTACAGTAAGAAGAGAAATATGAATGGAGAGGTTGCATTTATTAATACCTTCAAGTGTTTAAGGTATGTAGACTAAGCCTTATTTATATCAGAAATAGAAAACCTTTTAGCATTTCTGTTAAATGTCATGTATGAACTTAGTGATTAGTACCATGATTATAAGAAAATGTGGAAGTAATTTTTTAATCTATCAATAGATTGAATAGTCTGGATCCTAGTCACCCAATTTGCTTGAATATGTTCTACATATATATACAAATATTAGGTAAAATTGATACCATTCCTGATGGCTGACATTTTTAAGCTAACAATTCAAAAACCAAAAATTACATGTATTTGAAATTTTTAAAAAATAGAAATATCTTGGCTTTAAAAACTCAGTGTTCAGATTTATATGTAAACATTAAAACATTCTTATACTCTTTTCAACTATAACATGACTCTACCTGATTGTCTCCCATAGTTTATTCCAGAAATAAACAGAAAAAGAATTATTTGAGGTTAACACTGCATAGTGCTTAGCATTCCAATTCCAGCATCTCGTGCAAGATAATGCTGAATAAAAATTGCTTATATTTGATCCCTGTATACTTCATCTTAAATGATATATATCAAAATTTTATAAATAATCTTCTAGTGTATAATGCTACCAGAAAAGCCTTTGTGAAAATAAAATGTTCAATCTATTCATGGATAACAATATAAATCGAAATTAGCAAATAGTAAATATTTTTTAATTTATCAAATTTTCTAAACTTACATTTTCCCTAATTGCTTAAGGAAAATGAGTCTTTTCTATTACAGAATCCTTCAAGATTGATGGCAATATGTATGTAAGTAGACCCATAGGTAAATAATTAGACCCAAATAAAAAGTACTTAACCCTCAAATCTCTCTTCTTTATTTTAAAAACATAAAGCAAAAATTTTTAGCATGTTGAAAAACAGGAAAGAATTTTCTGTGAATGAACTCAGTTTTACATATTCAGAGTTAATGCAGTTCTAAGGAAACAAATAAAGCTTTACTAACAATCCTATATCCATCCCAAGTCATTTATAATAAAATGCCACATTCCTAGAATCTTCTCCTTATTCATAGGAGTACTAGATACTCTGCGCTAAAGACCTGAGGAAATAAAAGCAGATAGTACCTGTATCTGAATCATGCAGTAATGCAGATGGAGAAAGTCGACCGAAAAATGAAATAGGAAAATTTGGCCTTTGGGATCCTAGATCCCCTGGGTGTGTGAGGAGCTATAAGAGAGAAGGTAGAAGTAAGTTGTCTCTGAATGATACTACAACTCAATGTTCTGTTCCTCCTCTTGACCAAAGTGATGAAAGGAAATTCTATGATAAAAGCTGACACTGACAGGAAAGGAAAGGGTCATGAGCTAAGTCTTTCTCTATTTCAACGATGCAATCCCTTGGCATTTCTTGCATAATAATGTTAAAATTTTTGAGAGAATTACTATAATAAAAATAAATTAAAATTTTTTTTAAATCTATCTTTGAGGACTGAAAAGGTAAACACAACTTTGGAGAAAATAGCACTAATATTCTTAACAAAAACAGCATACTTGAAAGAAACTACTAGTAAAAGAATGATTTAAATGTGTATGTATAAACAATAAATATGATTAAATTATTTAACCTTTAAATAGCCTGCTACAAACTTTCTTCCATGTTTTCATTTGAGAACAAATTATCGTTTTTCCACTTATATTGCATAAATGTATTTTAGAAGTTATTTTACAACATCCATGATCCCACTACAAAAGTGTTGGGCATATATTGTTTTGGTTTTTTATCCATACATGTTTACTAACAAAGTTGGCTTCATTCCATACAGTGTGTTTTAAGGGGATTTTTGTTGGTTTAATTACATTGTTTTATTATTTCTTTCCTCTATATTGCTATGTTTGTAATATATTAACACCTCAGTCTGTGGACATTTCACACCACGCCCACAACAAGAGTTCCAGTGCCCTTTACCATCACCCTGTTAACTCATTCCTTCCTCTGTTCCCTCCCCCTCTCTCGCCCTCATGTCGCCAGTCCTGTGACCTGTGCATTTTGCTGAGATTTGTCTCTTGTTTGTTCTGTTTCTTTATATTCTGATAGGAATGAAATTAACCTTTATGTCTCTTTTTCTTTCTGGCTTATTTTGTTTCGCATAATCACCTCCAGTTCCACCTAGGTTAATGCAAAAGGCACAATTTCATCTTTTTTAATAGCTGCATAGAAATCCATTGAGTATATATACACAGCTTCTTTATCCAGTCACTTGGTCATGAGCAGATTGTTCCCCTGTATGTTTTGGCTGTTGTGAATTGCGATACAATGAAGAGTATGCTGTTTTTGTTAAAAATATTAGTGCTATTTTTCCTGATTAGTGCTTTTGTACTCTTGGGTATATGACTAGAAGTGGGATTGCTAGATCAAATGTTAGTTACCTTTTATTTTGTTGATAAATTTCATACTGTTTTCCAGTAAGGTTGCATTCATTTATAATCCCACCAACAGTGTGGGAGTATCCCTTTTTGTCCACACCTTCTCCAACATGCTATTTCTAGCCTTTTTGATAAAGACCATTCATTCTCACTGTTATATATACAATGGTTTTATCATTTTCTAATAAATGTTTCCCCATTTAAAAGCACTCACCTAAAATGTGATTTTTTTAAAATAAGTATAGTTATTATCCATATGGATTAGATCATAATTTACTTAGGCAATCCTCTATTTTTGCACTTTTAAAATTAATTTTACTGAAGGAACACTGCATCATAACATTATAAAGCTTTAAGATGTGCATTATTGTAAATCATCATCTTATATAATAAATTAATTCTGAGTATTTAGGTAGTTTTCAATTTTTTATAATATATAAATAATTTGATCTGTTATTTTTTAATATTGTCTTAGGATATATTTTCAAACTTAAAATAATGGGGTCAAAGGGTATATGCATGAAAAAACTTTCATACATAGCACCAAACGCGCTCCAGAAAGTCTGTTTCCATTTATAATCCTCCAGTTGTAGGTGAAAATATACGGGTTTGATTCTTTTAAGAAGAGATACTGGTTCACTGGTGACTTATTCCTCTACTTAAGTTTTGACCAAGAATCTCATCTCTTGAAGACCTACAACATTACAGCTAAAAGAAATTCATATCTTTAACTATGTTTTGTATTTGAGAATATATCCAAATGTCTCATTGATGTTTACTTCCATTTGATTAGGTCTTGTCAGTTGTCTGACATAAAATTCTATGAAACTAGAGTGCCGGATGGAGTAGTGGTTGATCCACATACATCCCAAGGTCTTGGGTTCATGTCTTGGAGTCAAGGGGGACAACCACGATGAACAACTAAATAAAGGCAAAAAATTATACAAAACCAATTTAAATTGTTCTTCAAATCAGTTAATAGTGGTGAATGTGGAGTGTGGACCAAGAAGAGCAAGGAAAGGAAGAGAAGAAAAAAAATATTATACAGAGATAAATCCTCCCCTATTTCACCAGCTCCAACGGAATTCCTTACTTTTTTCCTTCCCTTACCAACCTCTAGTCACCACTAAGCCATCATACATTTGTAAGCTTCCCCGTTCTACAATTTCTTCATGCCTCCAACCCCTTCTCCAAGCTACTTTACAGATACAGTCTCCTGAATGTTCTGGAGACCAGGACTTAGTCCCTCTTGGGCCCCATCACTGGCCTACTTGTATTTCCCAGTGCGACCTGAGTCTCTGAATTGCTCTGGAGGTCTGCCGCTTGCCATTATGTGCAGTCAGCTAAAACCTCTCGCAAACTAATTTAATTCAACAATATTTCATCAAAGTTGATTGCATGGGGTCTAGACACAATGAATATTTGCTGCTGGCATTTTCCTTATCTCTTTTCCTTAATCCAGGGCCTTGTCAATCTCAATGCAGAGAAAGATCTCTAGTGTTCCATCCCAATGCCATAAATAGAAGATAAATGATGATTGATAACAGAGAGAGACACAAAGACAGACAGACAGACAGAAAGAGAGAAGGAAATAGAAGTTCTCCTGGAGAGGACAGCAGTGGGAGAAACAGCAGTGGTTGGGGAAAGGGTGGCCAAGACACTTTTGTTACTGGAGGATCTGCTATGTGTATAACCACATGAACCCCACCAAGTTGACAGCTATTTCTTATCGTCCCCATTTTATAAGTGAAGCATGTTAGGTTGATTTGCCCAAGGACATAGTATAGCTAATTCTTGTCCCATGTTTAGAATCAGGCCTGACTGAATATAGAGCACAGATGGACTATGAATTTAAAGGGCCTGGATTTTCAACAAGCTCTTCCCACAAAGTATGAATTCTGGAAACAGACAGAGCTGGCTTGAAATACCAGCCCTGTCTTCTATTATGACTTGAAGCAAGTCACCTCATTTCTCTAAACCTAGGATTCCCCTCAGTAAACATGATAATATTTGCCTTTCAAGGTTGCTGTGAGGATGAAACAGGGTATAAAGCGCCTAACAGACTTGGTAGATACATAGTGGGCACTCATGAAGCCTTACATCTTATTATTTGAGGTCCAAGAGTCAGATCCTTCCTAGCTATAAAAATCTTAACAATCACTCCAAAAAAAGCTTTCCCTTTCTTCACATGTTCAGCAAGAGCATCACTCACTTCACAGAAGTGGAAAAATTCAGTGAAATTTTACACTACAGATAGATTTTCTTAGCCTTCAAAATAAATGTTTCTCTCTTCCTCTCTTCTCCTCTACCCCGTCTTCTCATCTCTTCTCTCACTAAGCTACATCATCTATCAAAAGATATTAGTGCAGATCCTTGGAAGAAAGTAAGTGTTGGGAAAGAATGGGGGACATATTAATACAATTTGTGCTAGAAAAACCACTCTGTGGCCTCAACTCTGATTATTTATATCTTACTGCTCCATGGAGACATTAGTGATGTCAGAATATTTTCTGTTTTGACTTACCTTATAGCTGGTGAGAGCGGTAGTTCTCAAGTTCAGAGGCACTGGCTATAAAATGTAGATTTTTCATAGTTTTAGAGTGACAAAATGAGATTAATAATCAGAAAGACAAGGTGTGTAACTGCTCCCTCTACACTCATTTCTTTTTGGTGCTGAAATACGAATTTCTGGAAAAGGCTAATTTTTCTTACGTAAGGATACAACCAGCACTAGAAGATAATAGCCGTAACTTCAGATGGAACTAATGGAAAACTTATTATGGTCTTTTTTGATCGAAGGAGAACAAAAATAGAAACGCACATCTCCATCTATTATAGCCACTGGTAATAAAACAGAAAGATGAGGAATGTTTTAAAATGTTGTCTTTCAAATTCACTTTTGTGCAAAACACAATATGAATAAAGCACTTTTTTACTCACTTCCTGACTGTTTTGCTATAAAGTTATTTGATTCTGAATTTGGGAAACTGCTTACTTTACCAATTCCTTCCTGACAATATTAACTTTGTCAACTAGAAACTTAGCACAAAGCTTCTAGTCACACCTTCAGACTTTATGAAACTTCAATGACATCATGTCACAGAAGCATGCTGTTCCTCCTGGCCTAGGCTGAAGTGGAGGATGTCTGGGGTAATCACCAGCTCCCAGGAAAAGGTCTGCATCGCTCTATTGGGAAGAGTAACCTCATCTGAGCAAGCTCTCAAAGCCAAGGTTATTGGTCTCAATGCCTAATCTTTGTCACTCGGCAATATTAAGTTTTCTAGGTCTTCCAGAAAAACTCAAAAGGCCTCATTTGAGATTTCCTGTTCCCCAAATAAGCTATCTCATTTTTCCTTTTTGCTGTTACAATAAAAGCTACTCAAACGTACTAGGGTTTAAATTACTTATATTGTTCCAATTAGTCTCTAGCAGTCACACACTCACCATCCTCCCTCCAATTTCTAAGCAACTAAATGAAAGGGTCACCCCAAGAAATAAGCATGAAAAAACAATGGAGGAAAAAAATATTGCATTTGACTATTGGGGTTCTAAGGGATAGTCTATTCACAGGTTGAAAGGAAAAATAGTTCTGTGAAGTAGTGTCCCAACTAAACGTTGATTCTAAATCAGTAATCTTTCCAAATTATGATCCAGATTACAAGCTCACCTTCATATCATTTTTTTAATTTTCTAGTTTAATTCATTATCCATTCATGCTACAAACCCAATTATTAAATAATAGTGTGTCCAAAAAAAATTGAAGTGAATGCTTATAGCTTTAATCATAATTGCCAAATCTTGGGAGTAACCAAAGTATCCTTTAGTAGGTGAATGGATAAACTGTAGTACACACAGAAAATGGAATATTTCCTTTTCAGCATTTCTTTAAATAAGCTAATTTAAAAAAAAAAATAACAAAAACAGGAGCTACTAAGCCATGAAGATATGAGGAGACGTAAATGTTTGTTACTAGGGAATTTATGTGGTTTTTAGCGCAGTAAAAATGTTCTGCATGATATGATGGGAATATGTTATTATATATCTATTTAAACCAAAAGAACATAAACTACCATAATCTATGGACTCTGGGTGGTCAGTCTTACTACTGTAATACATGTACCATTCTGGTGAGATATGGCAATAATAAGACATTTGTGCTAAGAGGTAAAATAGAATTTCCACCTACAAAGTCTCAATTTAACTTCCTTTCATATATTATTTGGTATTACTGATCAACCTAGCATCAGTTTTATCACTGGAAAAGGTTGAGCGTAGTTTAAAAAGCTTGCTAGAGTTCTTCCCAACTTATTTTAGGAAGATCAAATGCAGCAATATAT
>RJWH01011837.1:0-10684 GCA_004363575.1 Solenodon paradoxus | reverse complement strand
TGAGCAGTGCGTGAGCGTGAAGGTTGCGTGCTCCCGCGCTATCACATCGATGCAGAGACAGCAGCTTGGCCAAGACTTCACCTCTCCTATTAGACTGAGGAGCAGCTGGGGAGGCTATTTGCATTTCCTGGGCACAAAACACATGGGGCCAGAATGAATGTTACCAATGGGTGGCTGAATACTAAGTGCCTCATAGGCCTCATGTATATTTAGTTTATTATGAATATTTAGTGCCTCAGGTGCCTTAAATATATTTAGTGCCTCATGAATATTTTGTGTCTCCTGCATATTTAGTACTTCATGAATATTAGGGATCTCTTGCTCCTTCCATCTCTTTCGATCGATGCTCACCCTTATGCTCTGCCTTATCTGCCTAATATTTCCTCCCAGGTTACTAACTTACTTATCACTGATACATTTGACTCATCCCACGTGTTTTCTTGTCTTCTGTGGCAGAACTGGATATTCTCCAACAGTACAGCAAATAACATGATTATATCAGTTGTCCTGAAAGCTAAATTGTTTTGGTCAGATTTTTGTCACACGTCTATGAGCATCAGCGGACATGGGTGCCGTAGCTCCACGCCAGGCACTCTCCAGTCGTGGCTCATGTGACCTGCACAACAGCCCCTCAACGGTAAGCTTTGTGATGCTTACTTCCCATATGAGAATGTGGACAGAGAGAGCTGTAGAAACTTGCCGGAGGTCACGGCTGGTTAGAAGCACAGTCAGAACTTGAACTCGGGTCTATTTTATACTCTCCACTGCATCCTGTTAGTAGAGAGATGTTAAGAGGTGATGCTCGGCTGGATGCTTCCAATCTTATCACCTCCATGGCTTCCACCCTGGTCCAAGCGGCTGGCAGCATGCCCTTGGACAGCTGCAGTGCCCAGCTCTGCCTCCCCTGCCCACGAAGCCAGGTCGGGTCACTTAACGATGGGACTATGTTTTCAGAAGTGCATCACCCGGCAATTTCATCATCGTGCCAATGAAAATGTCACAGAACGTACGGACACAAACCTAGATGGTGTTGCCTACTATACACCTAGGCTCTGTGTAGGGACCACCATCATATATGTGGACCATTGTTGACTGAAATGGCATTTTGTGGCACATGACTGTATGTGGTTTTTAGAGAGACCATTTAACAACACAAAGCTAATCATGTAACATTCCCACTTAAACTCTCCAGTGGTTTTCCATTGTTTCCAAATAAAGATCTAAATGGGTGCGCCCTGGAGGAGTAGTAGATGGGTGCAGTCCACAGACATCCCAAGGTCCTGGGTTCACATCCCAGCGCCAGTGAGAGCAACCCAGATGAACAACTAAATCAAATAAAGTGCTTCTTCCTCCTCTCTCTTCCTATCTGCCTCTGCCCACCCTCATTCCTGCCTGAACCTTTCCTTTAAAAAAAAATTCTAAATGCTCCCCACGATCTGTGAATTACTACAAGACCTGCGTGGTCTGGCTTCTGTTACCCGTCCCCACCAGCTTCTCTCTTACTCTGTCCGCCTCACAGTCTGTCTTCCAGACCCACATTGCTCTTTTATCATTTCTCCAACAATGGCATTTACCGTCCATCGCGTCCAAGTAGTACATGTCTCAGCTTGCACACCCTTTCCTCCAAGACATTCCCCTGACCCAGTCTCGGTCAGTTTCCTAGTTCACACATTTCGCTGAAGAGCACTGGTGTCAGTTCATAATTACATTTGCACTGGTATAGTTATTTATTAGCTGCTTCGCTGACATGCTCTGGGATCAGGGACACTGGGCTTTTGTTCCCCACTGTATCGCTAATGTCCTCTCTATAGGGTAACTATTGTTGTCAACATAGATCCTTTTCCTGGTGATGTTGTCAGGGACGCTGTATCAGGGCACCCACACCAGGTAGTCCCTATTTGAAGAGGGACAGAGGAACTACTTCTTTGCCTCACCTGAAATCCAAACTATACCTGGGTAGTGTGATCTCAAGCGATCTCAAAAGTACCTTCTGTTGCATTATTCTGCTGTAAAATTCCAAAACAAAATCCTGCCTTTAGGATGAGTCGTCTATGAAAATGAAAATCTCTCTGGGAGAATTTTCAAATGAAACCACAACTCATTTAGGATCAGATTCCAATCAGAATTATTGAGCATCCACAGTATGTCAGGGACTGTTCTAGACAGTGACCACCCATATGACATGCTAGCTATCTATTGTTGCATAACAAAAATTATCCAAAACTTGGAGTCTTAAAAAACACATATTCATTATCTCACAGTTTCTTCAGGTCAGGAGTCCAAGTATGGCTTCACAGGGGACCTCTAGTTTAAGGACTCTCATGAGGCTTCAGTCAGGGTTTCAGCTAGAGCCACAGACTCTACTGGTGGGGAGAATCCACTTCCAAGCTCACTCACATGCAATTGGTAGCCTTAGGTCCTTGCTGACTGTTAGCTGGAGATGCCAATTTCTCACCATGTAGGTCTCAACACAAATCTAATCACCATTCACAACATGGCAGCTGGCTTTCTTTAGAGTGATTTGAGCAAGAAATGGGCAAGATGGGGAAAAAGGTGAGCAATTTGGAAACCAAGTCTTTTTATATTCTAATTCCAGAAGTAGTATCTCATCACTTCTGCCATTTTTGATTTCTAGTCGTTAAAAGTGAGTCAACAGATCTAGCCCATGCTCTAGAGGAGGATATTATACAAGGGCATGAATACCAGGAGACAGAGATGATGGGAGCCATTATAGAGGCTGCCTACCACATCTCATTCTTCATAATAGCCATGTAAAGGACTTTTATCTTCATTTCAAAGGGGAATATAACTGGTTTAGAGAGGTTAAGTATTTTGGTTAAATTCTATGTGTCAACATGACTAAGCTATTATGCACAGTTGTTTGGTCAAATACTACTCCAAATGTTGCTGTAAAGAGATTTTGTAGATGGATTAACATCTGAAATCAGTTGACTTTAAGCAAACAAGATTGCCCTCCATAATGTGGGTGGGTGGTACCCAATTCATTAATGACCTTAAGAGTAAAACATGTTTCCCAGAAATGAAAGAATTCTATCTCAAGACTGCAACCTAGAAATCCTACCTGAATTTCTAGATTAATGGCCTGTCCTATGGATTTCAAAGCTTAGACTGTAACTCCTGTCTGAGTTTCTAGCACATCATCCTGCCCTATGAATTTCAGCCTCAAAATTGCGACATCAATTAATTTTGGCCTGAGTTTCTAGCCTCCCAGCCTGCCCTACAAACTCTAGATTTGCCAGGCCCAATTGTGTGTATCAATTCCTTAAATAAATCCCTTTAAATACACACACACACACACATCTCCTATTGGTTCAATTTCTCTGGAGAATACTGAAACAATAGGTTTTCCCAAATTCATATAGTTAATAAAGTGACATGGTGGGGAGTTTGAAAACAAAATTGAGAGCATAAAGCAGTCATTCAATCAACAAATATTTACTGGGTAATATAGCAGATTCTGTTTTCCAAAGCTGGTCACCACAACATATACCCAGCCCACATGCCCTTCCTGTTACATGATGTTGAGAAGCCTCCTGGAATCTGGGTGGATGTGTGACCACAGCAGAAATGACGTTATTTTGAGTTCCGAGATGAGGTCTTCAAAGGTGATGCCACTTTGGCCTACCCCTCTTGAGATATTCCTACCTGGAACTCAACGGCCATGCTGTGAGGAGTCCAGACTTGCCCCTGAGGAGACAGTCCCTGGAACAACCATATATAGCTGTTCTAGCTGGCAATCTGGTTGAGGCCTCAGCCAACAGCCAACATCAACCACCGTACAAGTCAGTGCACAGACTTTCAGATAATTCCAGCACCAGCCTTCCTGACAGAGATCCCAGCCATTCTAGAGCAGAGAGAGGCTGCCTTGTCTGAATTGACAACACACTAAAACCTTGAAGGATTTCTTTTAAGATGTTTTAAGTGGCTCAGTTTAGCAGTGATTTGTTACATGGCAATAGATAACTGGGATTTCCAACCCCACACCAAGCCCTGTTGGAGACCCAAGGGATACACTGGTGAGTAAGATGGATATGATCGAATGAAGTACAAACTGGGTGGTTTAAACAACACACACGTATTTCTTACAGTTCTGGGAACTGGGAAGTCCGAGATCAAGTTCAGTTCCTGGTGAGCACTCTTGTCCTGGTTTGCAGACATTGTCTTCTTGCTCTCTACTCACCTGGTGAAGAGAGAGAGATCTCTGGTCTCTTCTTGTAAGAGCACTATTCCTTGATGAGGTCTCCACTCTCATAGTGTAATCACTTCCTAAAGGTGCCACCTCCAAATGTAACCACATTGGAAGTTGGGACTTCAACACATGAATGGCGGAGGGGACGGGGAAGGATGCAAACATTCAGTCCATAGCAAGTTTACACACAAATGGAGGAAAGAATTCATAATCACATCAGCAAATATAGTATGTGCCACTTAAAGATAAGGATATGTTCTAAGAAATGTGTGATTAGGCAATTTTGCTGCGGTGTGAACGTCATGGGGTGTAATTACACAAATGTAAATGGCATAGCCTACTACACATCTAGTCTACGGGACCACTGTGGTATATGTGACTTATCCTTGACCAAAATGTCCTTAAGCAACGTATGCTGCAGGTACTCTACCAACGCAGTCAGGAGAAGAAAGCAGGGTGATATGTACCAGATGTACTTACTGCTTGAGCCACTGTGACCCGGGAAGTTCTCTCCAGGGCAGTGTCATCTGAGGTCAGTTGTGAACGATGCGAGAGGCAGATAAGCAAAGAGCAGTGAAAGACCTTCTCAGTCAAAGGGATAGTCAGGTCAAAGCTCCCATCAAGGACAAACTTGAGTGGGTACTCTTTGAAGGATGCAGAGGACTCCAGCGGGGTTGATAGAAGTGGCTCCTACTGTCTGAGGCAAGGACATGAAACTTCATTTGCTGATAATAAAGTACCAGTACTCTTCACCAATCCCCTTCCACCACCTGGGGGTGGGCTGTGGAGAGGGAGGGAAATGTTGCGGGGGTACAGGTCAAATTCAGTGCTCCAGGAAGGTGGACCAGCCCTGCCCAACGCCTGCCCTGGGCTGAGCTGACCTCACATCAGGCCACAGGTGAGGAAAGATAGGAGCGAGCATGAAGCGCACATCCATGGGCTCTTTCTCCTTTCAGTAAGCGCAGCAGAACCCTGGCCTTTATCTGGGGCCTCTGCTCCGAGGCAAGATCTCATAAAGTTTCTCTAGCTGTAGATCTGAGCTAAAGACAGGCCACTCCAGGCTGTCTTCATGATAGCAGGGTGAAGAGGTTAAAGCCCAGTGTTAGCCACTCAGAATCTCATCCCTGGACCTTTTCCTGGTTTTGTTGCTCCCGGTCCTTGGCCTGATATGTGATGGGGGCCTCTCTGCTACTAACTGCAGAAGAAACTTGGGCGAGGGATGGCTAGGCTGGCCTGGGCCAAGGTTACCATGAGGGCACAGGGAAGGGGAGGGAAGGCTCTGGCTGCACAGTCTCTGGGTTTTCAGACACTCAGCTCCATGGGCTTCACGAGCTCATCAATTTGCACCTTAGAACCCCACTGTCTTAGCAAGGAACTAACTGTCTCATCTTTGGGCAGTTCTCCTTACAGGCCTAGCCTGGTGGGCTTTTGAGGAAAGGACCTTGCTGCGCCAAGATACTACTGAGAGATTGAGGACTCTTCATGCCTGAACTCTGTAGCCATTATGAATGTGCAGAACTGCACATCCACACCCATCGGAGAAGGACAGGTAAATTGTGCTGGACAGCCACGCACCACATACATTTTGGTCAGCATCAGACATTATATACAAGAGTGGTCCCCAAATTCTTATTGCCTAGTGACGTGCTAACACACACCAGTGTACTACAGGAGCAATAAGATGGCATGGCTGGACCAGGTCCTCTTCCAAGATGCCCTCCTGAATTGCTGAGCCAGTGAAATGGAAAAATGCTGTTTGGAGAAAAACATAGATTCGATGATGTTCACATAATGATGAAACTGACAGTTTCTCCAAAGCTGGTCACCACAACCTATACCCAGCCCACATGCCCTTCCTATTACATGATGTTGAGAAGCCTCCTGGAATCTGGGTGGCTGTGTGACCGCAGCAGAAATGACGTTATTTTGAGTTCCGAGATGAGGTCTTCAAAGGTGATGCCACTTTCGCCTACCCATTTCTCAGAATGCAGTGCTAAGCAATATGAGATTGTTTTCACAAAGTGGACTACTACTCAGCAGTAAAAAAGAATAAGCAGCCGAGACCTTAATTACACCATCTTACAGGCATGGTCAGTGAAAAAAGCCAGTCACAGCAGAGTAAATGCTGTTGGACTCCGTTTATAAGAAGTTCAAAAACAGGCAAAACCAATATATAATGATAGAGATCAAAACAGTGGTTGCTGCTGGTGACATCGACTAGGAAGGGGCATGAGGGAACCTTCTGCGGTGTGTACTGGAACTATTCTCTAGATCTAAGCGATGGTCACAGGTCATCATCATCACTTGCACATACCTGCAAATTCATGGAACTGTATGCTTTTATTTTAAAGGAAAGGTGCAGACGAGAACGAAGGCAAGCAGGCCAGCAGTCAAGGAGAGAGAGGAGGAAGAAGCGATTTTTTTAACTCATTTTTATTTAGTTGTTCATCTTGATTGTTTCCCTCGGCCCCAGGACACAAACCCAGGACCTTGGGATGTGCGTGGACTGTGCCAATCAAAGGCGGCAAGCCAACTGCTAGCTACCAGGGTGCACCTTGAGCTATACACTTAAGATACAAATACTCTACCAAATATATGTTAGGCTTGAAGAAAAAGTGACCTACCCCGGAAGAACTCTGACCAGCCAGCCACTCCCTCCACCCCAACACACACACACACACACACACACACACACACACACGCACACACACACGCACACACACACGCGCACACACAGCCTAGAGCACGAGTCAGGGAAAATTACCAGGTGTTCATGAATCCAGGGACTATTCAGAAAGTCAGGTTCCAGCTGCACTAACTGAAGATTTCAAGCTACCTTCTAAAAGGAGGACTTTTCTGGTGTCTGCTCCCTCAGTTCAGTTATCTTCGCTCTGCAGTGCTGGGCAGGGGGCTGAAGTCGGGGAGCTAAGGGGGGTTTGAGGGGCCACCTTGAGCATGGCAGTCAGACCAGTGACTCTTCACACTCTACAGTGTCACCTTGGTGGGAGTATCTTCTGCATCACTTGCTGGCAGCAGATACCTGCCGATGGTTGTGTGAACACAGCCTTCCCCGGAGGCCCTGCGCTCTGCAAATTTGGATTCCTCAGACATTCAAGGAATCCAAACAGGAAAAGACAAACTCAAACCAACGCTGCTTTGATGGAATCCCTTGATCTCTCTGGTCTGTTCCTCTCCCTCCAGGTCCCTCCCTCTCAACAGGAATCACCTTTTCACCCATATAACCACACACATAGACCCCGAACAAACACCTCTGCAGAAGGGGCCCCAGGCGGACCTGTTTGTGAGCAGCTTGAGGAGGTTGCTAGTGCTGCCTTGTGTCTTGAAGCCCATGAGAAGTAAAGCACTAAAAAACAAGGGCAGAGATGTATAAGTCACTCAGCAAATGACCTTCCGACCGGCCCTACAAGCTAAGCAGACCCAGGACATAGGGAACTTGCCCCCAGGCTGGCCTGCCATTTGCACAGGCGACAGACATCAGTGTATTCAGGCATCTTGGACAGGGAAGGTAGAGAGGGGCAGCTCTCCTCAAATGTCTCCGCAAAATTGACCATCTGCAGCCAGCGAACCCTCGTAATCCCACCAACATAGGAGTCAGTCCAAATTTGTAAGCATTTCTTTTCTTCTTAATATTTTTTAAGGAAAGGTGCAGGCATGAATGAAGGCAAATATTGGCAAGTAGGCAGGAAGAAATATCTTTATTCATGTTTATTTAGTTGTTCATCCTGGTTGTTGCCCCCACCCCAGCCCCACCACCCCAGGGATGCGAACCCCAGGTCCTCGAGAAGTGCATGGACTGTGCTCATCCAGAGGTGGCAAACATAACTGCTACTCCGCCAGAGCACGCCAGTGTAAGCATTTATTGTAGAGAGATAACTAAGAAACAAAGGACCTAGCTTCTACTGCTGGAGCCCCTTGACATTTATGGAATGAGAAAAATGGATAGATGACTTCTATTCACCATGGAATTACTGAGCACAGCGCCATGCCTCTGTGGTCTCTTCCAAAGGCCCCACTAAAATGACAGCAAGGATATTTGAAAAAAAAAAAAAGCTCTATCTCCAAGAAGTGGGGAGGAGAAGGGAGAGGCTGGGAGGGGAGGGAGGGAAAGGGGAGGGAAATACAGTCATTGAAAGATGTCATCAACATTTTGGAAGTCAGAATACAAGTGGACAAAAGGTAACTCACTTAGCTGTCTGGAAAATGCCGGAAGCCAATTACCTATGGGGGTAGAAGCTATAAAAAGCAAGTTGATTCAGACAGCAGAACAGCAGAAAGGCCAAGGCACCAGGGTCTTCGGAAAGCTCAGAAGGACTGAAGTCCATTAGCAGTCTGTTTAAGCAGCAGTGAGACTCCTGCTCCTCTCCCTGCAAGGTCCTGTCACACCCACCCCGTGCCCCTACCCCAGCAGAGCCTGAAGCTTCACTCTGGAGAGATTGAACACAAATGACTCTAGACTCAGGACATCATGCTCAGTTGACTGCAAGGCAGCGACCCTGAAAACCAGGTGCGCAGTGCTAGAAACGGAGTTAGTGCATGCTCATTGTCATTTGAAGCTGCTAAGTTTTAGGGTGATCTGTTACACAGCAGTACATAACTATTTTTTAATGCAGATGATGAAAATGTAAAGTGTGGGGCTCAGAAAACTGGAGCTCACATCTTGGAGAGAGGTGGGGAGAACTTTCCTTTGGAGGCTGAGAGGACATTCCAGGTGCATGGCTGGGAGCAGAACCCAGGTCGACATGCAAAATTCTGAGATGAGTCTCAAAGAAAAAGCAAAGAAGTTGAGGTGTGTATTTAAAAGTATTCAAAAGAGACATACACATCTTTGAGATGAATTCGGGACAGGGACACAGAAAGCTAAAGAAACGAAGGGGGAAAACAAAAATATGTACTGTTAAAGGACACTATTTCAAGCACACGACATGACACGGCTGTGAATACATTTGCATACTTATAAATACTGAATATTGATTTAACAAAAAATTGTGGTATAATTTTATTAGGATAATCAGGGCAAGGAGCAAGAGACAGGGTAGGTATGGGGAGGGGGGAGGAGTTCAATTTGATTTTCAAGTGAAAAAATAATGCTAGATGCATTTTCTAGGGCAGCCATAAAGTATCACAACCCGAGTGGCTTAAACAACAGAAAAATATGGTCTCCCATTTCTGGAGTCTGGAAGTCTGCGATCAAGATTTCAGCAGGGCCACAGTCCCTCTGAAGGGGCCACAGACCTGCTCCAGGCCCCTCTCCTAGCTTCTGGTAGCTCCTTAGCTTGTGGGGACACAATTCCAATCCTCACATGACCTTCTCCTTGTGCTCACATCTGTGTCTATGTCCAAATTTCTACTTTTTATAAGACTACTAGTCATAGTGGACTAGGGCCCACTCTAATGACTTCATCTTAACTGATCACCTGCAAAGACCATATTTCCAGGTGTGTCCTGCTGGAGTAGTAGTTTGGTCAGCTGTCTCTGACTGAGTGGAGTCCACATACATCCCCAGGACCTGGGTTCAAATCAGGGCCCGGGGAGTACAACCAAGATGTTCAACTAAATAAAATAAAGAGCTTCTTCTTCCTCTCTCCTTCTCCTGCTTGCCTAGTCGTCTTCATTTCTGCTTGCACCTTTCCTTTAAAAAAAATCTTATCTCCAAATAATGTCGCATGCAAAGCTAGTGGGATTAGGAGGACAGCGTCTTTGGGAGGGACACGACTCAACTCATAACAAACATGTACATAATTTCTAAGATGAACAAATCAAGAAATAACAGCAGAAGCATAGTATTTAGAAATATGAAGGTAAATACGACAAGAAACAGATCGAAGAATCAAAAGTGGTTTCTACCTGGTAGCAGACATTGAGGTAGAACAAATAGGGCCGCTGCTCTTTCTTTATAAACCAGAAAGGGCTGCTTGACAGTTGAAAACATGCACATTTCTCACCCACTTTGATTATCACACTCGTCATGTGTCATTACAATTTGATTACTCATCTGTGGTCCACACCGAACCATAAACTCCCGCAGGCTAATGATAATCACAGCCAATATTTACATAATGCTTACTATGTGCCTGCCACTGTTATAAGCTACCCACAACTAGGAGACACTTATCCACCATTTCGGTTGGCAAAACGGGGGCACAGAGAAGTTAACTAGTTTGCCCAAGATCGCACCGCACTGATTCATTTTGACTTCTCTTATACCGCTGAGTACAGAATCACATCCGCAGTAGGACTGCAATATCCGTTATGGTACAAAGAAATGGATGGTGGGACCGCTTTGTCTACTACTTTTTATGAGTATGCGGTTTCCCTCTATCCTGGGCCAGCCAAACCTCGTTATATTGGACCCCATGCTTCTCTCTTACGGAATTTGCGTGGCCCCAAGCCTGGTCATCTAGGCAGCCATATTCTTTTCCATGCAGTCCATCCCACCCCACTGACTAGCTGATT
>RJWH01011836.1:0-10687 GCA_004363575.1 Solenodon paradoxus | reverse complement strand
AGGAAAATCCAGCTGCTAAGTGAGGGACTGGTGGGGGGTCACAGAAAGGGGCTGCTTCTGGGTTCCTGCTTCTCAGGGAAGAGAAGCATCTTGTGTGAGTCCTAAGGGGAGTTAGTGGCCTTCCTAGCAAGGCCTCCCTGAGACCAGGGTCTGGGCGTGCAGGGCAAGCAGATGGATGGGTGTGATCGGGGTCATCGAAGTGCCAGCCCCTGCCTCTCACTCCCAAACAAAGGCCACGTGGGAGTAGGGAGGGAAGGACACTTGTGGAGGAAGAGGTGCTCAGACTGGGTGCTCCCAGGTTTGGGAAGGTGGGATGGGACTGAGACCTGGGCAAGACCATGAGATGCAGCGGGGCAGGCCCTGGTGGGTGTCTGGGAGATGGAGCTGACGGCTTTAATGCCTCTTGACAACAAATGAATCATAGGCAAATTATGTGGAAATGATGGCATAAATAAAGATGTGTTATTTCAAGGCCTCAGTGTGTTGTTGTAGGAGAGCCAAGGGGGGAGGAACAGAGGCCGCTGGGGCCGGATGGTGCTCACAAGTGGGGGCCAGGTAGAGTTCCTGTGGAGGTTAGGACCCGCTCAGACCTCATGTCACTTCAGGGTGATGTCAAACAGCAGGTGGCCGACCACAGCCTGCCAGCCTCTCCCCGGAGCAGAATGGGTCTCAAGTCCCCACAGCTCCTTGGTGATGACCTCAGCCCTCCCCTGACTTTGCTAGGACCCTCCCCACCCTCAACCACACACACACACTCTGTTCCTTTTCCCAGGGCCTGCTCTAGACTGTGCTGTTCTCTGGGGGCTGCCCCCTCCCACACACACCAGCCCAGCATAAGTGTCGCCCCCAGAGTGGCAGAGGAGCTGCTAGTGGAGGGACCACCCTGGAAGCCAGACAAGGAATCTGGGCCCTTGTGCCTCATGGCGGGCTTCTCCATGGCAGGAGTGCTGGGCCAGCAACCACAGTGACAATGCCTGGCACCTGGAGGGAGTCCACTGAATAAACCTGATAGACAAATACATGCCAGAGCTCTGTGAGGTTGTCAGGTGCTCCTTGTACCCAGCCTCCGCTTCTGGGCACTGCTCATGCCTCTCTCCACAGTTCTTCCCCATGCTGGCAGTCACAGGACAGACAGCACTGCGCAGATCACCCAGCACAATCACTGCCTCGTACTTGCACTAGTCCCGTGTCATCTTTCTCTACGCTGATGCGGGATTTTAAAAAATTCTTCATCTCATAGTTACCACAGGCCTGTATTCTCATTCATAAACATCTTTTTAACAGCTGCTTTATTTTCTATTAAGTGGAAAAGTAATTAACTTCACAATTTTCCAATTGTAGGTGTTTAAATTGTTTCTCATTTTCCATAACATCCTGTGGTGAGCATCGTTATGCACATATTCCACTCCCCCTCCCTGAATTTTGGCTACAGAAATCTAGCAGAGGGGACAGTGGGTGGAGTTATGGAGCCAAAGGGTAAAACTTTATAGGTCTTACAATATATTGCCAAATTGATTTCAAAAGCAGTTACACCACCAGTAACAGCGTGTCCATTTTACTACACTCTCACTAATGACTGGAAAGGGTGCCTGCCTGCCTTCATCTTGTGTTAATTGGCTTTGCTTGGATGGCGACCAGGTGGAACATTTCCCTACCTTTGCTTACTGGCTGAGTTTCCTCTTTCTCTGAAGAGTCTGCTTCTGCGCTGTGAATTTTCATCTACTGCTGTTGCAGTGCTTCTTGCCCACTGGTGTCAGCTCTCTCTGCAATTTCAAAGCATAGTCAACTTCCATGGAGTGACCTCTTTCTCCTTGACGTTGTCTCCCACTTCGGGTGCTGCCATGGCTCTGTCTCTTGCTTCATCTAAGTCTCTGACTGCTCCCTCTCAGCCTCCTTCACCAACCTCCACCCTCTACACACCTGCCATCTTTGTTCTCTCACGTTTCTGTAATGAGCCCAGGGCCCTTCCCTTCCCTCCAGCCTCTCTCCTGCCCTACTCCTGGTCTCGTTCACTCCCACAACCCCGCTCTCACTGAGGATCCAGGTCTTTATTTATCCTTCTCTCCTTCTCTGAGCTTCACTCAACACTCCCTGACAGTCTCATCACTGCTTAACTACACATGTCCTCAGTTTGGGTCTATATGTCGGTGCCTGTAGGGTTGTGTTTGGAAGGGGAAAGAGCAGAGTAAAGTCGCCCACACCTGAAGAGGACATGAAATTCTGTTGACGTCTGGCTGAGAAGGGGAAGGGGAAGAGAAGTCCAGTCATCATAGGAGTTGCTGCTCTGTGACTCGGTTTCCCTCTTTGCTGGTTTCAGGTCTAAAGATAGATGCGAGAGAGCCAAAGAGGATGGCTGCCCTCCTGGAGCAAACTAACTCTTAACGCTGACCTGACTGGCCTCGTCCACTTTGTGAGTCTTTTCCCAGCGAAGGACTTAGAGGGATTGAAGACAGTAAGCCACACAGCTGTTCGATACGGTCGCCAGTGGTCACATGTGCTTCTGAGCACCTGAAATATGGCTAGTGGAAATGAGCTACACTTGTGAACAACGCTGTGGGCTTCAAAGATTCGGTCTGATAAATGGATGTGACAGAGCTCAATCATTTTTGTTTTGATTATCTGCCCAAATGACACTACGTTAGTTATATTAGGTCAAGTAAATATAAGACTGACGTTAGTTTTGCCTATTTATTTTAAATATTCTTAAATTTATATATGAAAATTTAAAGCTACATGTGTGACTTACACTCTCTTTCTATTGGATGGTGCCGGTCTAGCCCCGCCCAGCAGGTAGAACACAGGCTGAGAAGTGATGTGGTGAAGCCCCCACTGGAGACACAGACCTGCCAGTACTGGTCCAGCCAGATGTTACCAAACAGTCAGACAAGGGACAGATTCTCAGTGGCTGGTGTCTCTCGGGAAAAGCATTTCCTAGATAATCCCTCTAAACATAGAATTGGTGTGATCCTCTGAGATGAGACTTGGTTTTCCTGAGCTTCCCGGGGGATGCCCTGTTACTTTCGGAAAACAGTCATCCAGGGCCACCCAGCCCTTTGGATCTGTTCACCTCAACAGTTCCTGGGGGAATTCATCATTCTCTGGGGCCAGTCCCTGGGGCCCGCTCCAGAAGCCCAGAGGCATCCCTCCTCCAGTCTAGAGCCCTCCTGCCCACCCAGTTGGGCTTAGACCTAGGTCCTGGATAGCTTGAGAGGACATGAGTGAGGACGGCAGGTTTGACATGACCCTGGGCTTCTAGGTACACTGCTTGAGTCAGTGAGTGCTCCATTTCTAATGCCTGACCTTCCTGTCCACGGATATGGGGGCCGAAAGGGAGCCGCTGGAGCCCAGCATGACCCACACCTACTGGCTGCTCTTCTCTATCTCATCCTCCCGTGCCCATGTCCCAGAGGAGCCATAGGAGGGCCCTGGGAGCCAGAGGCACAGCCTGCGTGGGTCTGTCCCCTCCCCCAGCCTAGCTGACTCCACCTCTCCCAGGTCCTGGCTGGGATCCGAAGGCCCCAGGCAAATGGGGGAGGGGGGCCACTCCTACTTTCCCAGCAGCTGCTGCTGCCTCTTCCTGTTTTGCTAAAACTCTGGCTCTGGACCTAGGGGTGGGGGAAGTTACTCGTCTCTCCCGCCCCCCCAAAGGTCAACCTTGTCCCCCTGGCCCTCTTAGCTAGTTATTTATAGCCCCCCAGGACCTGGCAGAGGAGCTGGATCTCTCCTCCCTCAAATGTCAACAGCTGTGGCCATTACTCCAGGGATGCAGCCAGATGTGCAGATCACTCCAGATGTGCAGTGCCCAGATTCGGGGAGAGGAAGCGAGGCTCTTTCTGCAGTTGGCATGCGGCATCCCCTGCAGCCCAGTCCAGCCTCCCTTCAACTGAGACAGCATCTAGAGCACTTCCGGAGGTCCGGGAAAGGTTGCACAGCTTTCCCACATTCTTTAGACTGTACACCCCAGAAGGGTCAGCTTGAACTGGAGATCCCTTCGAATTCCTTTATACAAATTAGGTCAGTGCTCTAAGTCAGTGCTCATTTGGAGACAGAATCTGCAGGGGAAACAGAAGGACAGGGTGCTGTCTTGTATTCCCGATGTCTGCACTCCCTAACAGAAACCAGCCAGCTCTGCTCTAACCAGTCCAGGTCCCCATCTCTCAGTCCTCACCACAATCCTTATACAGCAGGCTCTTCATAGCCCGGTTTGCACATGAAGAAACCCAGCCTCCTTCTCTGAGAGGTAGTGCTTGAGATCTGCTTAAGATTGTGCTGTGGGTAAGCAACAAACTCCTGTCCAAGCAGCCTGACTCCAGATTCTCACTTTTAACCACAGGGCACCACCACATCCCTTTAGCCATTCCTCTGCACGGTTCTTGGAGACTCCACGTACACAAGCCTGGAGTGGGGCCTGGTCTCTCTCTTCCTGTGCCTTCCTCTCCTAGTCACTGGGGAGTCATGCTGGAGTGAGCGATGCGATTGGAGTCAGAGACCTCTAGAATGACTGCTGTACACACAGAGCAGGGCAGGTGGGAGCAGGACCACTGACCCTGTCCACAAAAGCCCTGCTGTCCCTCATCCCTGCCAGTGGGAGACCTCTGTAACACACCCTCTCCTTTGCAGGGCCCACTGGTGAACCCCTTGCCTGACAGTTTTCTCCTCTTTGGGCTCTTTCCTTGCTCTCCAAGAGATGCTGCCAACCTCAGTGAGAGGGACGGTGTCTTCTTTTGCCTCTGTGTCTAAGAGCCTGCTAGAGAGTAGATGCTCAATTGGGAAGAAATGATACTCTGTGAAAAGCAGTTTCATTGTGGTCCTATGAGGGTGGGGATTCAAGGTCTCAGCAAGGACACCCGCACCCCATTTCACCCTCGCCTCAGCTCCTCGGTCCTTCCTTCTTCACTCCTTGGTCCCGAGGGGGTGGGGGCATAGTCAAACCTACCCTACAAGACATTCCTGGGAGAAAGGGGGAGCTCTCTGACAGGGCTTTCTTCAGTGCTTTCTTGGAGGCTCCAGGGCCAGAGGTAAGTGCTTCCCTAGAGGAGTTTTCAGATGGTGACAAAACGGGACCCTGCCCTCCAGTCTATATGGCCACTAGGGCTACAGAGGGTCCTACTAGGGGCAAGTAGCAAGGGGGAGCCCCCGAACCCTCACTGCGGGTGGACCACAGTGTCCCACACTGCCGGGAGTTATCATGGAATCTAATCATGTGCTGCAGCAGAAAGGCATTTTGCAACTCAGATGAATTTCTTCTCACTCATGATTAGAATATGGCCCCGTGGCTGCCTGCCTGACACTAATCTCTGCTTAGCTCAGGCTCCCCCAGGGCTGGGCAGTGTGGGCTGAGCAAAGAGCCCTGACCTAGAAGCTGGGTAGGCCTGCGTTCTCGGCCTGTGCCAAGGCATCTCCCACAAGTTGTTCCTTCCAGGGTCCTCAGTTTCCTCATCTGTAAAAGGAGTAGTTTGGTTCAGAGGGGGCCGTCCCAACCCTCGCCACATCTTAGAATTTCCTGTGGAGCTGCAGATTACTGGAGTCTACCTGCACCCTACCCCCATCCCACCCAGAGAGTCTAATCAGGTCTGTGATGGGTCCAGGAGTCTGTTTTTCACAGATTCAGCTATGTGATTTTAATGTAACAACAGACTTGCGGGCGCCAATAGACTATACAATCTTAGAAATTGCTTTTAGGTCTTAGACGTGAAGATTCTAGTAAACACAACAGCCTAATGGCCAGGTTTTGGTGCTGGGGGGTTTCATCAGAAGGTGGCTGCTGGATAATGTGTCACCATTATTGTCATCATTATACCATTATTATTATTTTGTGGTTGGAGTTTTTGTTATGGAGGGATGCGGCAGTGCCTCCCTGTTTGATTCTGTCACCAGCAAAATGCTGGTTTCAGGGGGCCCTTGGGTACCTCATGGTTGGGAGTGAGGCTGGGAGAGAAGGGAAGGGAAGACTGGGCCTTCCCTGGTGGGTGGGGCCTCTTGGCAAGGGAACCTGTCTCTCCTTCTCTCCTGGGTGGAGCTTGGCTGGATGGGCTTTGGCACCGACCTCTGGGGCTATGAGTCTCTTCCCACCCATATTCCTCCCCGACTTTCTCAACTCAGCTGCCTCAGACCTGGGAACAGCACCCCTTCCTCCTCTGTGCGGACTTCCTGCCCAGACTCCCTCAGTCCTCACCAACCTCATTCCTGAGTCTCCGTAATCTGTTTGCCACCCCTCTGCTTCCTTGCCCCGCCTTGCACATGCCATTCTCCCTACCTGGAATGTTCCCCTCTCTAGCTCCCCCCACCCAGAGTCACATTTCTGGGCTCCTTCAAGCCCCAGCTCAACTCTTGCCTACTTTATTCAACTGATCATCTGCTCAGATCTTTCTTCTTTGCTGTATGCTCATCTCCGCATAGAATGACAGAATCAGAAAACAGCCTTAGACTCAGAAAAATAAGGAGAGATGATCTAAACCAGCTCCTTCATTGCATAGATGAGAAAAGGGAGGCCCAGAGAAGTTGTGACTTGGCCAAGATCATGCAGATAATGAGATTTTTTAAATAGTTGACTTGCAAGAGGCTTTTAAGTATTTTTATGTGTTTGTTTTGTTTCCTCAACGTATTATGATCAACGGGAGGACAGAGGCTGTGCTTTTGCTTTTTGGCTTTAATGTTACCTCCATGGTGGAGGGTGTGTTTTGTGTATCCAGGGGCTGGGGTAAGCAACCATATTATTTCTTATGTTATCAGCACAATAATCCCAAACCTGGCTATAGTACAAACTTTCGCAAATATTATTCACAAAATCTGAGACCAGCCCTGTGAGGTAGGCAGCCAAGATATTGCTATTTTACAGAGCAGGAAACTGAGACTTAGAAAGGTGTGACCCAGGAAGTTAATGACAGACCTCAGCCTAGAACTTAAATTCCCTGACTTGTAGCTGCAGCCCAGCACTCTGATACCTGATGTCCTGGCTGGAGACCTGGAATAGCTAAGAGAGTAAAGCTTTTTTTTTTTTCATTCTTTTGCATTCATTGTGCCTTCTTAATCTTGGGGTTGAGGAGACCCTGCCTTTGTCTTCCTGCCCCTCCCTATCCTGTCCTATGCTTTCTCCTCTGTCGCCCCCCCCCCCCCCCCCCCCCCCCCCCCCCCCCCCCCCCCGCCCCATGGCCTTGTTGGCACATAGATACATGGTAGACACATGCACGTATACGCAGAACTGCAGGTGTCTAGGGCAGCAGACCACAGGGGAAACCACATCACCTCTGTTGACACTGGAGGGAGGTAAGGAGTTGGGGAAGAGACTTGCTTTATTCTCTCCACCTGCCTCAGTCTCCCTGGTCATGTCCCTCCCAATCAGAGCCATCTGAACTTATGGCCTCACCTCTTCTTTATTTAGTCATTCACTTCTGGTCCAGGAGGATGCATTAACTTTTCTCTCAGACCCTGAATTCCTGGGTAGGGGTCTTCCCGTCTGTCCCCCAAAGCCACCCCCCAACTCTAGCTGGAACACTTAGATAACTCCTCTGATCGGTGCAATGCAAGAGAGAAAGATGGGAACAGGGTGAGACGACACACCTGGGGTCAGTGAGGCAGGAAACCTGGCATCCAGAAAGTCACAAAGAGATCATCAGGAACCTCAAGTATCCAGGCTATCCTGGGGCAGGAGATCTGGCAGCAGCATCTCCATTGTTTTGACCTGATAGAAGCAATTGCATGGGCTTTGAATCAGACACACTGGAGACTAAGTTACTGACTGGCTCTATGGCCTGGGTAAACCATTTTGTTGTTCTGAGTTTTGGTTTGCTCACTAAAACAATGGGGATAATAATAAGCTATAAGTGAAAGGAACTTGGAGGGTACAGGATACAAAGGTGACACTCAATAACCCTTATTTTCTTCTCTCCTTTTCTTCCCTTCTCTCTCCCTCCCTTCCTTCTTCCTGTTATAGCTGGACTCATGGAATCCTTTATTTGGAGTTGGAGACCTATCTTCCTTATTAATATTCAAATCCAAGACCCCATGAATTGGCGTTTGATCTAAAGTTCAGAAATTGGAGGGCAAGGCCCAACTCCACCCTGTGAGATGACTGTTCTCTAGCATCTCCCTCAAGCCTTGGGGACTGAGTACTTCTGGGTGGGCTCTCTACAGAGTGTGTGAGAAGTATAGGTTAGGGGAGGAATTGTGGCTCTTGCTACCTACCACATCTACAGGGCTGGGACAGGAGTGGCCGCAGAGCCCTGATGTTCAGACCAGTTGACTTTCTGGAGCTTTGAATTCTGGCACAAGGTGGACCTCCAACAATGTTCTGCAGATGATGCCATCATTGATCAGTTGTGTGGCTTTGATCAGTTTCTGAACCTTTACTCATGAATGTAATAAGGGTCATTATTAAGAATAAATGATATAATGTTTGCCAAGAGGATAAGCATGGAACCTAGTCAGAAAATGACAGTTAACTAAGGAAAGAAGAGGAGAGAGAGAGAAAAGTAGGCATGAAACCTCAAAGAGGAGCAGGGCTGGGGGGCCCTCAGGCTTTGTACTGGCCAGAGACTCTGGTTAAGACTCAAGGGAACCCAGGCAGTTTCCTGTGGGGCTAATCTCTTCTAGATGCTTAGCTAGGCAGTCTGCGAGAGGCCTGGACTGAAGGACCTTTAAAAAAAAAAAAAAAAATCCCACTTCCCATGGTAACGAAGATCAAGGAGAGAGACGTAACCTGCATTTTTCTGCCTCATGTCTCTTAGGATTCCTGGAGTCTCTCTAATATATCCCGGCAAGGGACAATTTATCTAGGCACTGTCCTAAGACTCTACCACGGGTGGTGGAGGCGGTGGTGATGGAGTGGTAAGTGAGATGCCAAGGGAAAGGGGATACAGTCGAGCGTCCCAGATAGAGGGCTTTTCTGTTGTCTTCCTCTCTATCCTTTGGGGACAGCGAGTCCTGGTATGTATAGAAAGTCATGTGCTGGGTCCATGAGGACACACCAAGATGGGCGGGGATAACCTCTTTTCTCAAATCTCTCAGAACTCAATGATTAGGTCAAAAAAAAGAAAAAGAGAGCTCATAAACAGATAACTTAATGATGCATGTGATAGAAATGAGCAAATAAATGCCTGATTTCGACCCAAAATAGAACGACAGGAGTCCTGTGAGCTTTTAGGGAGGCTAGAGGAAAGACAGCAGAGGAGAAGGCGGGAGTCTGAAAAACCAAGCATCTCTGCCAGAGGTTGTATGCACTGAAGAGAGATTTGAAAGAAGGGCGATCTGGTTTGGAAGTGAGAGCTGGAGAGAACCCTTCTGAGGTGGAGAACATGTGTCTTGAAGAGTCAGCATGGGGAGTGAGGAGAAAAAAGGGAGTATTGCCGAGTATCTAGCTGGAGGATGCTCCCTGAAGGTCATGAACATCTGCCCCAATTCAGCAAATAACCCACAGGCAGCTTGAATTCCATACAAGGCGCTCAGCAAGACATTACAAGAAGTGTACCCATGACTAAGGCAGTATCTGGGCTCTGGGGAGCTCTACTTGTGAACATTCTTGAGAAGAAGGAGGAGAGTTGAGACAAGCAGACTAGGAAAGATATTGTACAGACAGACATTGATAGCATGCTAGGGTGGGGTCATTGAAGGGAAGAAAAGAATTCCTCTGGCTACGGGGAGTCTCATAGAGAAGGTGGTATAGCCATAGAGGACTGGCAAGATCTTGTAGCAGGAGAAAGACTCGGAGGTTATTCATTTTGGAGAGAACACAGACAGCCAAGGCAAAGGAAGTGGAAACAGGAGGACCTGCCTGAGGGGGAGCAACCAGAGAGCAGTTTGGCTTGAAGAATGCTAGTAATAATAAGTAGCATTCTTGAGAGCGCAGAGTACTGTGGGGAGAGATATAGGAGGGCTTGGATGCAAAGAAAGAAGCCGGTGAGGATAAATTAACAAGTGCAGAAGGGGTTGGATCTGTCTGCTGAGTGAGCAATGCAACAAGGAAAGGGACTAAATAACAGGTGGTGAGGCCAGAGCTGCGCTAATGGAACAAGGAGTCTACGGCCAGAAGCTGGACCTTGGCATGGTGCAGCCTCCAAGGCTACTGTGAACTCTGGTTTCCCATCTAGTGTGGTTTTTTGCTTTCATTGCAGCCTCGATTTCTGCTTCTGTAGGAAGCGTGAGACTTTTGCACTTTACAGAATTGAAGGGAATGAATGGGCTGGGGATAGAGGAAGATGCTCTCAATCTTTCCAGTGCTTAAACTACAGGATAGCCAAATATCAGGGCTGTGATTCGGGATCCACTAGATTGCCAGAGGCGACAGGGTTGATAGGCTAGGCCTGGAAGCTCAACTGACAGGTCCTCAGCCCCTGACCCCTGAATCTGACCTTCTCGTCCTGCTAAAAGGGAGGGGGGCGAGGGAGGACTGCTGCGCAAAGCGGGGCCTGAACTGAGTTTATTAGCTGAGGGAGGGCTGGAGGCGGCTGCATTCCGACTCACAGACTGGAACATTTCTGTGATCCACTGTAATGCACTGGGAGACACCGGGCGCATTGCTGACGTTTGACTCATAGGGACCGGGAGGGGGGGGGAGAGAAGTGGGGGTGGGGGTGAGGAATGGGAGGAAGAGAGGAAGAGGACAGGAGGAAGGAAATCCCTTGAGAAATGTCTTTAAAAAAAGAAAACTTTCAAAAACCGCACCACCCCCACCCCCTTTTTCTTTTAATAG
>RJWH01011835.1:0-10690 GCA_004363575.1 Solenodon paradoxus | reverse complement strand
GAACAGTGTTTAGCACCAAAAAGACTACTAAGTAAATTCCAGGATCAGATCACCTTTCTTGATTGACTTTTGTTGGAGGCTGGGCAAGAATTTGCCTAGCTCTGTACTTATGTGGCTAGGTACAAAGGTTGTTTTGCTTGAAATAAAATAAAAGTTTACAAACCTTAAGTGCATTAATTTTGTAAAGGAAAGGTGCAGGTAGGAATGAGGGTGAACAGAGACAAGCAGGCAGGAAGAGAGGAAGACACACTTTATTTTATTTAGTAGTTCATGTTTGCTGTTCCCTTTGACTCCAGGACTGGAACTGGAATCCTTGGAATATATGTGGAATGTATTGGACAAAGGCAGCTGACCAAACCACTACAACACCAGGGCACAGCAAATATATTAGTTTTGTCAAAGTGAACATACCTCTGCACTCCTACTGAGATGAAAACCAGTATTAAATCAAGGTAAAAGTCACTACTAGACTCCTTTCAGCCATTAATGTCCCACCCAGGGTGAAATTATCCTGAACTCAAAAAATCACAAATCACTCATTATCTATTTCTGTTTGTTTCTAAATTTTGCATAATTTTATTTGGGTCCTTCCCTACCCAGTTTTCTTTTTCCTTGCATTAATGCTTGATCGATGACTCCATGCTGACGTGAATAATTCATCCTCAATGATATATAGTATTTCATTGTATAAATGTCACAAATTCTCTATCGTTTCTGCTAATGAAGGACCAGCTATTCCTAAAAATGTCCCTGAGAGTAATCTACACGTGTCTTCAGTACACATATAAGTTTTCTGTTGTTCATATAAGTATATGTGGAATTGGTCATAACAGTATGTTTAGCATCAATAATGTTAGAATTTATGAAAATATTTTCACAAATAGCCATATGAGTTTCTTCCATGTCTTTTCATGACTTCATAGTTCACTTTTTTAACTATTGGCTAATAGACAATTATCTAAATGTGCCACAGTTCAGTTTCTAATATTGGTTTCTGACAAGTATTGAGCAAGTCAAGTACATTCCACTATAATTTGCTTGTAACTCCGGTATTGGCATTGATCACATTAACTTCCTTCAGATACTTATCTCAAAGAGAGCCTTCCAAGACTGTTAGACTAAAGAGCCCTTGTCACTATCCTCTTACTTAACCTGGTTTTATTTCACTTTATAACATTTAATGTTATATTGTTACTGCTCTCAACCAACAAATCCAAAAGGTGCTCTTTTAGAAGTAGTGAAGACAGCTTTATTACGCATGGGCCAGATATAAAATCTGATCCCAAAATACTTTTGGGGTACACTTTTATTGGTGAGGGACAGGGGGAGGTGTAAATTAGACTAGGAATTACAAACAGAATTCAGTTATTCATTTGTGAATTCCTCACATGGATGACACACAGGATTCAAATAATTGCAAAATGACATAGGGTTCCATTCTCAGCTGAAAATAAAAAGTCCCTTTATCTAGTCAGTAGCTTTCAGTCAGTCTAGACTGCCAGGCTCCTGATGGCTTGGTGGCCACTGTTGGTCCACAGCTGCTAGAAACTGGGGTGCGGCTTCCTTCCTTCTACAATATCTTTGTATGTTACTCTTATTTGATTAGTTTCTGTCTTCTCCATTAGAATACATGTCTTTTGAAAAGCACAATTTTGATAATTTTGTTCAGTCTTATACCCACAAGTTCCTATTGCTTCACATGCTACAGAATTTGGTGTTTTAAGTGTTTTTGTTTCATCCACTCACAGGGTATATAGTCACTGTTGTCTTAATTTGCATTTCCCTGATGACATATGATGTTGAACACATTTTCACATGCTTATTTGCTATCTATATGCCTTTGCTTGGTGATTGGTCTATTTAGGTATTTTATGTACTTTTAAATTCAAAACATTAAATTATTTGCGGTATTTTTTGCTTATTTCTAAGAGTTCTTTGTATATTTCAGACACCAATTCATCAGAAATGTTTTAAAAAGATTTTCTCCTGAGAGCTTGTCTTTTCACTCTCAATAAAAAAGAAACAGAAGTATTATATTTTAATGAAGTCCAAGTTACCAATTATTTCCTTCATGGATTATGTTTTTGGCTTATTATTACTTTTTTAGGAGCATTTTCTGAACTTCTCGCTCATTCAAAATTCACCCTCTGTTTCTTAAACCTTCATGTGTTCCAAGCACTGTACCAAGCAACTTGCATTCCTCATTACATTAAATTCATAACAACCTCTTATGTAGTAGATACAAATTCAAATTCCCATTTTATTTTACAATGGAATTAAGTTTGAGCAAACTGTCGATAGTTGCAAAGCTAGCAATTGATGAAACCAATATTTAATCCAAACAATCTGGCCCACGAGACTGTTTACCTAATCAATGGGCTATCCTCACTGTTGGAGACTTTGAAAGCTTCCAATCCAGGCTCTTTTTGAGGTGGGCCCTCCTTCACTACAGCCCCTGGAATGTCAGTTATTTGACAGTGATGTGCTTATCCTTTCACTGGTTCTAATTCCAGTCTTTCCTCACCTCCAGCTCAAATCTGCCTTTTTATCACTCCCACTGATTGCATCAGTGTGAGGCTGAAAACCCTCTGCTGGCTTCTCCATGCGCTTAAAGTCAAACTCCTTGGAGTTCTAAATGGGTTGAGATTAGATTGTCTGTAGGATGTATGCCTGTCCTTTCCACCCTTCCTCTGCCCTTCTCAGCAGCATGGATCCCTCTGCAGGATAGGACTAGCTCCTTCTCATTCAGGCATCTGTACTTTCTAATCCTTGCAAATCTTTCCTGAGCAACTTTGCTTTTTCAGTTCCCTTTTTATCTATCATTCATGTGCCAACATCTAGGCTATTTCACTCTCTATTTCTAGCCTGTTGGTGTGTTTTCGTGGTTGGCATTTGAAATTATTTTATGCATTACTTATTCATTTCTTTTTCCTGCTATAGTAAGTACCCATACAGAGAGAGTAGAAACCATCAATATGGGAAAACTCACAACCATTCTCCCATCACCCCACCACCACAGCAGCACTCTTAGAGCTGCCACTGTATCCTGCCAAATCACACAGTCTTTGAGTGGAAATTGTCAGAAATTGTCAGGAAATTGTCACACTCACCTCAGAGGATAAACTGTGATACCACACAAGGTTGGGAACTTAGACTATAGTAAATTGCTGCAGAGTTTAAAGACAGCCCAGAGAAAATGACCAAGATGGGGGTTACAGTTCTCACTGGGCACCATTGTCATTTCCCAATGCAAACTGATACACACACCAGGAGGATCTCCATGTTCTGGCACCACCAGGTAGAAACCAGGAAGGCAAAGCCATTGACAAAGACTTTGGAGAGGGAGGCTTCCACACAGTATCTCCTCCTAGACCTGTCTCCTCTTCCTCATCCTCTAAGCTCCAACCCCTTTCAGGAAAGTGGCAGCTGCTCAGAAGATGAACTGAACTTTGCAATCTCTCTTCCAGGACATTGATTTTATTTTATTTTTCAGAAGAGGGCTTCCTGCTGCTCTTTTACCAAGAGAAAGAAGGCCTTGCACTGTTTCCTTTAGTTATAAAGTCTTCACTTCTGTGCCATCATTTATGGGCCAGTTCACCTCTGGGGGTCCCATTGAGTGACTCAGGCAGGACTCTCATCTGAGATTGTGTTGCCTTTCTGCATAGTTAAAAATGAAAGAAACAGGACAGAGATCAAGAAAAGTTTAAGGAAATTAGGATGAAGTTAAAGAGTTAACCTTGACTTTGAAAGCCCAAGTCTATTGGGTGTTAGATGTATACATCCCTGATAGCCACATCCCTGCCCTGACTGGCTGAGAATAACTACTATATAATCAGGAGCACCTTGAACAAGTCTTTTAACCTCTCTGAAATGCAATTTCCTCTGATAATAACATCTCCTCTCTCATGTTGTTAGTCACATATATTAGAGCAGGAAAATCTGTCACTGTGTCTTGTAGGCATCTGCTCAACCACAATAGTAGGTGGTCACACTGGCCTATGGTTCTTGGCACACAGTGGGCATAGTAAACATTTATGAACAGATGAGTCAGAACAGAGACCAGAGCTGCCAGATGAAACAGTGAACAGAGTTAGCTCTGAGTAGTTGGTACCTAAAGTTAGAGTTTCTGTGTCTGAGACATTCGGTGTACTTATATCTTATACAGCATGTGCACCGTTCTGAGATCTCAGCTGCCTGGTTCTTCAGCTGACCTGAGACAGGGCCTCAGAGTCATCCTCATCCTGACGGGTCCCTTGAACAGAATGAAGCCTGAGACCTAATGGACAGTCCACTCTCTGAAGCTTAAATATGTAGAAAGTGAATGGAATTCAAAGTTTGAAAACGCATATAGCTTTCTACTCAGTTCCCATAATACCAAAATAATTTTTTTTGGAGTCAAAAGCTTTCTGCTCTATCACTCACTGTGCCTCTGTATAGATCATTTAACCATCAAGTTTGAATCTCACCTTCCTCATGTTTGTTCCATGAAGCTCAACCGAGATGATAAAGTGAAAGCAATTTGAAATAACAATAACAGACTTGTTATGAAATTATCCAAATACCTATCATTCTTCCTAAAAACACTACAAGACAACTCTGCAGCCCTAGTGTCTTTCAGTGATATCAGAACAGATGCTTACCTCTGGGTAGGAGTGGGTAAAATATTTATGACTAGGCCCAGCAACCCCCTGAACTGAATGTGTACAGATATTCTAATGACCAAGTGATTTTCTGGAGCCCCCAACCAAGTTGCTACATATAGGGTCCTCCTTCCACGGGCACCTCCTAACCTCCTTGGCCCCTGGATCCCTGAGATATTCAGCAGGCAGCAGTCCTGCCTTTGCTTCACAGGAACTCTAGGGCAGTGGGAATGATGCCAGGAAACCTTCACATCAGACATGCAATTGCAAGTACAGTCCATTCAGCAGCACTCTTGGCTTGGCTGTGTTAACACAACTTTGGGATTTTCAGAGAGCCAGCTGAACCACAGTGTATCTCATCTCTTCACCACAGGTTTGCTTGACTGCAAATCTCCTATCTCTGGCTGAAATTCTCTTCAAACTAAATAGCCAGTTTTCATGTTGTCTCCCCTTTGGAGTCTTCCTGACGCAGCTCCAACTGATTTGAAGAACATTCCTATTTTTGACTCCTTAATGTTTTGATTATAACTCTTTTATGGAGATTGATAACCATGAATATGCATTTTATCTCCATAAGATTATAAACTATGTATAGGTATTTTGCTTTATTCATATTTGTCCCTACCATTTAGTATTTAGCAAAAAAAAAATTTACTCCTAGTCCACATATAGTGTCTGGGGTATAATAGATGCCCAGTGTTTGTTGAATGACTAATAGATAGAATAGAAGAAATTGAGGTAGACAGAGCTTTATAGAAAAGTAGTCAATACTACAGGACATAGTCAAATGTGGGATTTCTAAGTTTATTGATAGTTTTATATCAGAAAATAATCTACTTAAAGCTACCATCACTTTAAAGTCAGAACTGTTTTTCTGAGAATCCTTTGATCATTAACAGACATGGCTTGCTTTTATTTTCTGTGTGGCTTCTGGTCTGCCTCCCCAATCCCCAGGTATAGCTTCTCAGTTGGATAGTTGTACTAAATTTAGGGCTTTCTATCTGGGGACTGAATGCCTTGTTTTCTGAGGATTAGCTTAACTGGCCCAGTTTTCAGTTCCTTCAGATTTCCAAGGGGTTGGGCAAAGCCAGGGCAATTGACCATAAAGATAGTTACTCCTAAGTACCTGGATGAATATTAATGTATCTTTGTTGTTTTTTGTTTATAACATGATTATGCATGTGGTAATGATTACGGGCCACAGCTACTAAATAAAAATAAAACAAACAAAACTAGGAAATGGATAGATGTTTCTTAAAGCTGATTCATGTTCTGTGTGGGGATTAGATGAGCTATTTTATTGAGTTTGACTGAAATTTTTCACAAAGAATATTTTGAAGATAAAAAATTAATAACATTCTTCATATCCTTAACTTTACCCCAAATTATGACACAATTATATACAATTCAAAGAAGAAACTTTCATTAAGTGGGCAGACCCATTGAGGGCCTAGTTGTGGGCTCATCTCCCTTTCATGGCCAATAGTTCCTCAATCAGATTTTGAATCTGTGACTCAGGCTGGCCCAGTTCTTCACTCCCAAACCTAGCTCATCTCCACTGAGTAATACTGGGTGATTCTGAGATGGATACCACATCTCTCCAATCCCCAGTTTCATCAGCTAAAGTGAGAAGTACCTACCTGCCTGGGCTGTGCCAGCATACACCACATATTGCACACCCAGTGTGTATCACAGCCAATCTGTCTGGATAATTCCAAGTCACACTTTTTTTGTATGACCCCAAACTATGCAGCCAAGGCACTGTGATTCTCTAAATGGAGAGCTAAGCATGAGGATGAAGCTGACATTGTGGTTTTAAATAATAGAACCAGAGGGCAAAACCTGGGTCTAACTACCTCCTCTGTCTTATCATCAAAGTATTCAAATACATCTTTTCCAGTCAAGAAACAATTCCCATAAATTCAAGCTTTGTTGCTTCTGAAAGTCTAAGGATGAGAAATCAGAATCAATTCAATATCTTGCTTCAGAAATAGGCCAGTTTTGGTTCCAGAATATCTTGATTGTTCTATAACCTCTGATGAGACATAAACCAGAAAAGCCACACTTGGACTGTTACATGCTCAGGCTCTGCCAGTGTGTATGGACCCCAGGAGGTAGGTGCTATCAGGGCACATTGACAGCTAATGGCCTTAGAGATCAAGTTTAAAATTTGAATCAAGTGGTCAAATAGGTCACCACTTCTGTCAAACATGCGTGATTAACATAGTTTCTTACTATGCCAGGTTGTAAATTCAACTTTGTCTTTTTATTTCAGATAGTAAATGTTGACCTCATTTTTCTGACAGTTCTGGAAGCGTCTCTCAGAGCATTTTGAAGATGTAGAATTTGTAATTAAGTAGGACTTCATATAATGTCATTAGACTTAAGTCTTTGTATAAGGTACTGGAGCATGCATGTTTGTATTAAATAACTAGACCTTTGGATTTAGAAGTAGACCATTAATTAGACCTAGGTCTTTGAGTGTGACATGGTTTCTTTTGGCATTATTGACATTCAGGACAAGTAATTCTTTGTCTCGTAGGCTGTCCTTTGTACCACATATTTAAAAACACCCTGCTCTCATTCACTAGGTCCCAGTGGTATCCCATCCCCAGATACGACAGAGATAATTATCTCAGGACATGCTACATTTCCTGTGGGGTGTAAAGCTATTGTTATAAGATTATTTGATCTTTTGCTTTGGAGATATAGTATTTAATAAGTATTGTCTCATTAGCCTGATTCTTTTGCATTTGCTTCTATGATCAGCTCTTTGTTCCATGCGCTTTTGTTATGTCTAGAATTGTCCTTTTTCTGTTGCATGCTTAAGAGTGAACCGTATAAAATGAGTAGAGGCACAATTGTAAGTCTCCAATCCAATCCAAATGGCTCCTGGGACCAAGGGTTAGAAATTGACCTAATAAATAGGTAACTATCCTTAGACAACTCATGATATTGCCTGAAGGAGATATATTTACCCACAATTCCTAAACTGCAAACAGAATTGAGGACAGTTATACATGAATACAATTTTCCTGCTTATGTGACTCCATTACAAATCTTGTCAATCCCATGACTACAGAAATCAAATTCTTCAGATTAAGGTTGTATGGAAAGTGAAAGAAAATGTGAATTGACTTCTAAAAAAGTTTAAAATATATATGTAAATACGAATATATGAAGAGAAAAAATAGTATTGTGCCAAATGGTTAAATGAAGAAAAAAGAAAAATTGAAGATATACCTAAGTTGTAAAAGGCTTGAGAGAAAACATCACTAAAATGGTTAACTAGAAAACTCCAGGCCCTCATAACTTCTCAGCAAAAACTACCAGAAATTGACTGAACTCCTTACAGGAGTTCTGGGAAACAGTTACTGGTCTATAGAAACCAAGCAAATCCTTAATCAAGAAAAGCATTAAAATGGTAGGAGAGCCTGTGGTTCCTCATCACTCTAGCCCCTTGCTTACTTATCTGGATGAGCCAGCAACCAGGATCCCAGTTTTCTCCTTCTACTGAAAGGAACAAAGCTGACCTTATTTGAAAAGTTTAAGTGGTCTGGAGGCTTCCTGAAGAATTGATCTGTATCGTATATCCAGACAGGACAAGCAGTTGTCAGAGCTCAAGGAAGTTGCAGGGGAACTTCAGAATTACAGATTACTAGAGTAAGAGAAAAAAGGTAGAGATTTACAATAGGTCATCTGAGGCTTTATGAGAAGTTGGAGTGAGACTCTGGAAATTAAGGACACTCAAAGGCAGCCATGCATGTGAGCGAATGGAGAAATCCATGTGCAATTCTGGCATGGTAGTCTTCCATCTTCTCAGAAAAGAGGCAAGAAGAATTGAAGTTTTTACCATGGGCCATATCTAGCTATATCATGAAGGACTGTCCCAACATAAAGCCAGTTTGCAAAAACAGGGAGAGGTAGTTGTGTTTTTCAATGCCAATTTTCAAAGAAAAGTCATCAAAAGGCAACACAATATACCATATAACTTCACAACAAATTAGCCAATGTGACAAAAGAATTGTTCACTGGGAACTATAAAATATTGCTTAAATAAATAAAGGAAGATATAAATAAGTGGAAAGATATGCTGTATTTATGAACTGGAAGATGTTAAATGTAAATACCACTCAATGTTATCTATAGATTGCAATGCAATCCCTATCAAAATCCCAATATCTTTTTTTTCAGAAGTAGGAAAACCTATCCTAAAAGTCTTATCGCTTGTCATGGAATTCAATAAAATGAAAAATATTCTTTAAAAAGATCAAAGTTGGAGAGTTCATACTTCCTGACTGCAACTATACTACATAGTTGCAGTAACTAAAGAAGTGTGTAAAAGACATAAAGACACAAAAATATAAAACCATAAGGTCATAAAGACATATATAGACTGGTTGAAAAGAACGGAAAACCAAGATGTAAACCCTTGCACATATAGTCAAAGTTTCAAAAGGAAACCGAGACCATTCGGTGGAGATAGGACAGGTTTTACAACTAATGATTTTGGAAATCCATATATCCACATGCAAGAGAATGGTGTTGAACTCTGATCATATGCAAAATTAACAGAATGAATCAAAGAGCTAAATACAAGTACTAAAACTGTCAAACTTTTAGAAGAGAACAGGAAAAAACGACCATAACATTGGATTTGTCAATCCAATGTGACATCAAAAGTTCTGGCAACAAAGGAAAAAGATAAATTGGATGTCATCAAAATTAGGAACTTTTGTGCATCGAATGATACTATCAAGAGAGTGAAGAAAATATTCACAAAGCATATATACGACTAGTGATCAATATCCAGAATTATAAAGAACTCCTGCAATGCAGCAGCAACAAAAACAAAACACAACAACAAAATTTTTAAATGAGCAAAAGGGAAATTTTCAGAAAGCAACTGAAAGTCAGAGCTGTGTCACTGATGACCAGTAGCCAGGCTTTTGGGTTCAGTGCCTTCAGGAGTCTAGAGTTTCCTACTCTGCAGCCCACGTTCTTCCCTCCCTGGCTTCTTGTTTGCTCACAGAGTGAAACCTATGTGCAGAAAGAATCCACACCTGGAAAACCCTTGGGGTTGCTGCATCAGTTTGTATCCAAAGTCTCCTGTGCACCAGGCACAATCATACACACACACACTCACAAATGCAGGTTTATACCTCCATATATGTGCACACAAACACTTGTAATGCATACCCATATGCACACATGAGCATATATGCTCACAGATTCACACACATGCACACATACACACATACAGCCTGTCTTCACAGAGGCTTCTGGGATCACCTGGGTGTTACCCCTAGCTGACCCTTCACTGACACTAGCCGTGATCAAGGAACTCCTTAGTGGCTTGGACCTGACCCTTCTCCAGACTCCATAGGATTCCTTCTGGTGGTTGTGAGAGTTTAGAGGGACCTTAGGCAGTTAGGGGGCACAGAATAAGGAAGTGCTTAGGTGACAGAAAGTCTGAGGCCTGCATGTTACTGAAGCAGGCCCACCCCCTAGAGATGAAGATCACAAGACAAGGACAAAGGGAGCAGTTGCCCCATGAGTAAAAACAGTCAATCCAAAGCGCAGATCAAGAATGATTTACTAGCACAAGAAGGGACCAATGGGACTCCTGAATGCTTCATTAACATACTAGGTTTGTGACTGCACCGATCCCAAGCCCACCGGAGACTCTAGGAGAAGATAGGGCTTGGACCCCCAAGCCCTAGTGACAGCCCTCCCTTGGGACCCTCCCAGTGTGGGAGTCTATACTATCTCCAGTAAACATCCCTCTGCTTTCCCTTGCTCCTTTGGTCCATGAGTCCATTCTTCAAACGCCCTGAGCACCATGTTACAATCTCAGTGTCAACTGCACCCTAGTCTCTGCAGCCACTGTGGGTGGCCTCTCTTGGTGTCCTGTAAGGTGGTGAGTGCTTAGTGTCCCACCTCATGCCAGTCACCTGTCACTGATGTGATGGATGATGTCACCACCCAGGCCTTGCTGCTGTGGTGTCAGTCTGTCTCCTGAAACCTGTTCTGCAAGGCTCCAAATCCCA
>RJWH01011834.1:0-10692 GCA_004363575.1 Solenodon paradoxus | reverse complement strand
GGGAAGGATTGGGTCCAATCATTTAATTAGCCACATGGGGAAAGAGAAAATTAAAATAATGTATATGGTATATAGAGTTTTCTGATTCTTACAATTCCCGAGATCAGTAGGGGTGATTAGATGTCCTGTTGTGTTATTTTATTTTTCATATTTATTAGGGTATAATTGGCAAATAAGATTGTAAGACATTTAAAGTGTACAATGTGATGACTTGATATACAAATACATTATGAAAGGATTCCCTCCGTTGAGTTAATTAACTAGAATGTCCAATTTAAAAAAGCAACCAGTAGGCTTAAAATAAGTGACTTGGCCAGAGTCCCCCAGCTTGTGCTCATGGCTATCTTCCCTGGACACGGCGTCACCATGGTTCAGGAGTAAGTCCTCTGTCCACTGACCCGCCTTCCAGAACAGATCCAGACCCTGCATTTCCATTTCAAATGACCTCACCCCCCAGGGCATTTCCTGTTTCAGTCTGGGAGTGGGCGGGCCTCTGATCTCATTTGCATAGTTGACCTGATTAACATCTGCTGGACCCAATGAGAGTTCAGCCCTTCAGGCCTCAGCTGCTTTCCTCTTTTCTCCTGTAGAATTTTGAGTAGCTCCCCCAAGAGGACTGGTTTGCAAAGCGCCAACATTATTATCCATAATGTATAAAGCCCTCAAACATATATTGATTGACATTAATACAACATGTAGTAAAATGGAGGGTCATTCTTTCACATGGGTGGGAATGTTGTGGGTATAAATTACCTTTATAACTATCAGGCAAATGCCTGTTAACATCTTGGTGGCCTTTCATCAGCCTCTGGGCTATGTAGTTCAGCCTTATCACTTCTATTTGAAGCCTTTTTGTTTTGTCTGCATGTATTTGTGTAAAACCTTGCCTTTTAAATTTATTTTTACTTGTTTATTGCTGAGGGAAGGTTCAGCTTTCAGCATTGGCTTTGTCTTGTCAATGAGGAATTGCATTATTCTAGAAGAGAAGTAGTCTGCCTTTCTTTCAAAACCTGCTTCTATTTTTGTCATACTGTACATGCTTCTAGTTGAAACAGAGAAACAGTCCTACAAGGCTTTTAATGAGCAAACAGAAGTCTGGCAAACCTCTCCCCTTGCCTTTTCATCTTCTTTGGCTACCTCTGAGTATTTACCTCTCTAACTCTGAAGAGCACACTTCTGCTGCCACTTCACAATTTTTCAGTTTTCAACATTATATTTTAGTTCCTACTGACTTCCTGTGATGAAAAACGAGCATTTAATTCTCTTTATACTCACCATTCGCTGTCACACTTTTTCTCAGAACGCTTGTATCATAATTTAGCTTAGATTAATATTCAGTATTCACATTATTATGACTATTACACAATATTCACAGCTGAACTATGTAGCAGACCGGTATATTTCCACACTTTCTTGCGGCGGTAGAGTATTTGCAAAGATGATTGCAATAACTCCTTCCTGAGCACACACTCCTTGGCAACATGACCTTGCTAGCTCTCTACCTCTTGGATGGTCTCTCCTCCTCTCCCTCTTCTCCTATTCCTATTGTACAACTGTCTTCCTAAATATCTCTTTTCCATATTCTTGGAATTACATTTTTCTCCTCTATGTTAGATTTCCTTTTTCCTGGATCTGAAGTTTTTCTCTTTATTGGTTTACGCCTTTGTTTTGGTGGAGCAGACCCTTCATTAGCTTCCTGAGAAAGGGTACATATAAGTTTTTAAGGATCTTTATGATGGCAGATGTCTTTGTACTTTCTCATATTTAACTTCTATATCTTTTATGACTATAAGATGCCAAGTTGGAAATCACTTACCATTTTGAAGGCATTTTGTCCATAATTTACCATTTTTGAAGGCATTGTGTCCATCACTTAGTTTCCAGTTATGTTAAGAGCTCCAGCACAGTTCTGATTCTTCAACTTTTTAATACAAACTATAATTCTTTTCTCTTGGAAACCTTTAGGGTCTTCCTTTGGTGCTGTGTTTTAAACTTTTACAGTGGTGTGACTGCGTAGATCCATTTCTACTGGATTGATTACTTAGGAGCCCCTTTCCATCTAGATAGAAATGAGAAACTTTGTTGAACTTTTTTTCTTTGAAGATATCCTCTTCATTTTGTCTCCCTTTCTTTTTTCCTGGAAAGGCTATTATTCAGAATTTTCTTATCACTTCTCTCCTCATTTCCATCTCTTTATCTTTTTTGCTCTGCTTTTGGGAAACTGTCTTCAAGTTTATCTTCTAATAGTCCTATTGACTTTTTAGTTTCTTCTGTACTATTTCTAATTCTTGGGAGCTTTCTTTCTTTTTTTTTTTTTTTTTTTACTTAAAGGAAAGGTACGGGCAGGAATGAAGGCAGTAGCAGGCGAACAGGCAGGAAGAGAGGAGGAAGAAGCACTCTTATTTTTCATTTAGTTGTTCATACTGTTTGTTTCCCCCGGACTAGGGACTTGAACCCAGAAGCATGTGACTTGCATCCTTTGGAGATGATTGACCTAACCGCTGCTCCACCAGGGTGTGCCACAAGATCTTTTTTTTCTTCTTCAAATATTCCTTTTTAATAGCATCCATATTATTGATTCAAAGATGCAACATTGTTTGGTAGTTAGAGTGCAGATTCTAAAGCCAGGTTGTTTGGGTTTAGATCCAATCTGCTAATTACTTAAACTTCGGTGACTTCCTTAATTTCCTTAGGCCTCAGTGTCTTCATATTTAAATTGGGTATAATAATCGGACCTACCTTGTAAGGCAATTACAAGGATTAACTAAGTTGATGTCAATCTTACGTTAGGGTACTATCTATAAGTAGCAAACATTCCATAAATTTAACGATCATCCACACATTATTTATCTGACAATATTAATAGGGCTTTTTTTTCATATTTCTTTTCCCTGTATAGTATTAGTTTCTGCCAAAACTTTCATGGATTGACTTCGGCATCAGTTTCAAGTCAGAAACTTCTTGTAGGTGTGTCTGCTGCTCTCTGCTCTCAGTTCAGATTTAAGAACAGGTCTCAGATCTTTAGACCTTTCTTTGGGGCTGGCCATATTTCTCAGCGTGGACACTCCGGTTTCCTATCTGGAGGATGGATAAGTCTGCCTGAATCATTCTGAAAGCTTGTGAAGAAGAGAAGAGGTATCCTTGATAGTCAACCCCATTCCAGATGGTACCCATACCTTCAACTAAACTTGGTAACTGCCTGTCAGAGAGCTTTATTGTTATGCTCTCTGGAGCCCAATCATCCCATAGGAAGGTCGTAGAAGGCTGAATGGGGAAACTGGACTGGTTTTCTAAACAGACTTTTATGCACTTCTATCTTCTTTAGACTTCCAGTAGGTAAACTCTACCTTTAGAGACATTTGCTATCACCCATTTCTGGGTGTGTCCTCAGTTACATGGTGCTCATGAGGTTCTAGGCTCTCCTGCATCCCGCTTCCCACCTAGTGCTTACTTTCTGAAGTCTGCTAAGTGAATTACTCCCCATTCACTTGCTTTCTAAAATTTGTTATTTTGCTACCTTTCCCATTTTCTCGCCTTTTGTAGGTTGGTCTTTTAAAAATTCATTTTCTGTTGTCTCAGGAGCAAGTGGAAGCAAATGTTATGTGTCTAGTCCACCATATTTAAAGGGAAGTCTTCTTATGTAACTTCTGTTTTAGAAACAAAGGTATACTTAGAAATTCTACCTTAAATAGTTATAGTCCGTTTGCGCCTTTGTCTAGATATCTGACCTCCATTAGACATCAACCCTCTTTCATTCTCTAGTTTACTTATCACCATCCGGGAGTAGCCCATTGTTAATGGTCCTGAAAGCACTCGTGTAGAAAGTTAATGGAAGGGAAGAAAGAAGGATGGAAGAAAAGACAATAAACAGGGAGGGAGAAAAGCAGGCAGACAAGCATGAAAGAAGGAAGGAAGGGAGGGAGAGAGGGAGAACGGAAGTAGAAAAAAGAAAGAAGAAAGGAAGACTGTCAGAGTCGAAAGTTGGAAAAATTATAACAGATAAATAAGACAAACGGTGATGATTTGATGGATTAGTTGGGCCTCAAGCAGTGCACTGAGGCCTTATTTTTCACAACTCTGAGTGGCTAGCACATTAGGAGAGTCAGCTATCCCACCAAATTTGACTTTTACCTCTTTATTTCTGATGGTTTGTTTAGAAGCAAATTTTTTCCAAAGCCAAGCTTCCTATGGCTATATTAATGTGAAATGTAATAATACATAACTGTAAACTAGTTTATGTGATTCCCAAATGAATGAGTAGGGGGAAGGTAATTTATTATCAATTTGCATCAAATTTCAGTTAATGTAAAAAATGCAAAGCTTATTTTAATATACTTATTTCTGGGAAAGGCTTTCCATTAAGTAGAGTGTCAAGTGGGGGTAACGATTTGCCTGGGGAAAAGTTTTTATGGTTTTGATGTCTGGGCTCCCTAGGAGAAACCACAGGCTACTGGAAGCCTTTTTGGTCAGGCCCCAGGTTCAATGCACAGCGGAGAGTTGAGTTTTTCAACTTCCCCACTAGCTGGGGCATGATGGATGATGACAATAGGGCCAGTGATGTCTTCTCTTCTTGGATGATATGAGGAGCAAGATCAGGACTGGAAGAAGAGTCAGGCTTGGGAGGAGGCAGAATGCGTAGCCTTGATCAATAGCAGGGGTCAGCAAACTATGGTCTGAGGGTCAAAGCCTGCTCATGACTGGTGTTTATAAATTCCATTTTAGCGGAACATGGTCACACCCATTCCTTTACCTCTTGTCTACTGTTGCTTTCACACTACAATGGGAGAGCTGAGTAGTTTCAACAGAGACCGCCTGACCCGCATTGTCAAAGTTATTTATTATCTGGCCCTTTACAGGGAAGCTAGCAGAACTCTGGGCTCTGCACTTATTTCAATATAGTTCAACTACAAGCGATAGGTGCTCCTGTAACTTATCAAAATACAATAAAATACCCTAAAACTTGATGGCTTAAAATAACAAGAATCATCTATTTATCTCATGAATCTGCAGTTTGAGCAGAGCTCGGTAGAGTAGGCTTACCTCTGCTCCATGTGGCACCAGCTGGGATGGCTCAGCTCAGGGCTGAACGATCCACATTCAAGATGGCTCTTAGAAATGGTTGGCAAGCTGATGCTGGCTTCCAGCTGGGAGTTTAGTTAAGCTGGGGACCAGGGCCCCCATTTCCTCACCATGTGGGCCTTTTGACAGACTGCTCAGATTTCCTTGTGGCTTCAAGTCTGGGATTCTAAGGAAAACATCTTGAGACAAGAAATTTCTTGAGACGTGGGTCTAGAAACTGACACAGATTTCCACCATATTCTGTTGATCATGTGCTCCCAGAGCCCAGATTCAAGAGGAGGAAACAGACCACACCTCTTTCTGGAGGGGATGTCAAAAAATCAAGGGCTACTCTTCTTCATCCTTCTGCTCTACAATTTTTAGCATGTTTCTCTCTACCCTTCAATCTGTCACCTCGTGGTCACAAAGTGACAGTTATAGCACCAAGCTTTATGTCTCCACATAGTAGTGTCCCAAGCAGGAAAGAAGAGAATAAGTAGAGGGAAAAACACCTTCCAGAAATGCTGTCTTCTACATCAGGAAATGCCTAGCAGACTTCCAGTCATGACTCCTTATTCAAAATTAGGCTGTAGAATAATTTCTTCTTCAGCCATGGGCAGAGAGGATTGGGATTTCCATAATGTGGACAGAGAGAGAGAGAGAGAGAGAGAGAGAGAGAGAGAGAGAGACAGAGAGAGACAGAGAGAGACAGAGAGAGAGAGAGAGACAGAGAGAGCGAGAGCGAGAGCGAGAGAGAGAAAGACAGAGAGAGAGAGACAGACACACAGAGAGACACAGAGAGAGACACAGAGAGACACAGAGACAGAGAGACAGAGAGAGAGAGAGACCTTTCCCGACAGTTACTGCCTGCCACGCTTCTGTTAGCAAAGAAAAGAGGAGATACTGTTGGGAAGTTGAACAGAGTTCTTGGAGCGGTGGGCTTTAGGGCTGAGGCCAGGACTCCAGGAAATGTGATAGAGTTAGAGTCTGGGGTCTGAGATCTTCGCTAACATGGTGGACTTTCAGCTCTGGGACCTGTCCAGGGGCAAGTCACTTAGGTTGCAAGTTTATATTCTCAGGGTGAAACTCCTTCATTAACACAGCTCTCCTAAGGGTTTTGGACTTCAACTATCTCAGCGGATTAAAGCATCCTATCAGGCTGTGCAGTGAGCAGTTTAGGACAGGGTTTCCTAAATCTTGGTCAACAGACAGGTGCCAGAACCTCCTGGAGACGCCAGTTAAAAACAGATTTCCAGAACCCCTCCCGCAGAGACTCCATCTCGAGAGGCCTTGTATGAAGCAGATAAAGGCAGAGATGAAGACTTGGGTTTCTTCAGCGTGTGCCTCTGGGTAATTGTGAGGCCCAACCAGGTTTGGGAACCACAGGTTTATGATTCTAGATGCGATTAAAGCCATGTGAAGATGATGAGAAACAGCTGGGGTAGAGTTTTTTTGTTAACTCTGTAAATTCCTGCAAGGGGAGCTGCTTCCTAGTTCCCGTGGTGTTTGGGTCCCAGGTGGCTGTAGGGGTTGGGGGTTCCTCTTTGGCCCTGACATTTCCTGTCTGTCTCCCAAGAAGTGGGGACCCTCTATAATTTTTCCTGGAACCTCTCAAAGTGGGTAACTATGAGGTCATTTCACCCCCACAGTACTCACGGGGAGTCTGAGCAGCCTACTAGCTTGGGGTCTCCCAGGGACCTTGGTGTGCTTTGTAGTGTATGGCTGGAGTAAGAAGTTACCCGAAACGCAGTGGCTTAAAACCACACAAATATCATACAGTTCTGAAGGTTGGAAGTCTGAAACATGGGTCTGAACTGGGTTAAAATCAAGGTGATCACATTGTGTCCGCTGGATAAACCAGCTTAATCTCCCCATCTGAAGGTTCTTAGCTGAAGCACACCTGTGGAGTCCCTTTTTCCATATAAAGTAACAGACTCACATGTCGCCGAGATTAGGGCACTGGCATTTTGGTGGGGCTGGGGGATGTTATTCTGTCTAACATAATTAGTGGCACAGTACTGCTAAGGGTCAAAGAAATGACTTGGGCTTTTATGGTTCAGCAGCCATTCCCGGTGTGCCCTGGTGGAGTAGCGGTTCGGTCCGCCACCTTCAGCTGGCTCAGTCCACATACATCCCAAGGACCCAGGTTTGCATCCCAGACCAACAGGAGCAACCAAGATGAACAACTAAATAAGATAACATGCTCTTCCCCCGCTGTCTTTCTGCCTGCCTGCTTGCTATCGTGAGACTTCTAGTTCCTAAGATCTCTGACCATAGTGAGGCTTCCATTTCCTCATCTGTGCAATGCGGGTAATAGTGTAGCAGGCACAGCTGGCACTGGCCCAGATTCCCTCTACCCTTGTCCTGGGATGTGTGCAGGCCTGTCTCCCACTGCTGACATCTGCAACTTTTGGCTTCACCTGGCACTGGCGTCTCCTCTGCCCACATGCAGCAGCCTGGGGGCCAGCCGTCAACCAACGACCCATGAGAGTTGGTGGTAATGCCCCAGCTATTTTGCCCCTGGGAGAGGGTAATCGGGGGGGGGGGGATGTTCTGTAATGCCTCCCCAAACTTCCCAGCAGGACTGAGCCCCAGTTTCCCACAATGGTGACTTGCTCAATGACACATGCTTCCATGGGTGCCTTCCCTCCCGGGTCTCACTTCCCCATGCCCCTGATGGGACTTTCTGGAATCCCCTCCCAAAGAAGAAACTCACGCTGACATCCTTGTCCAATGGTGTCCTTTTGAGGGAACCCAAACGGAGACAAATGCTACCGACTGGAGCAACTGAATAGCAGATTCAACAAGAAAAGCAAGTAAAGTTTCTGTTACAACCCCTAGCAATACACGTTGGGTGAGTCGAGTGCCAAGGTGAAGAGCCAGGGCCCATGGAGTGTGCCCCGCACTGCCACTCACTGTCCTCAAGACTCTGGGTCGTTCCCCAGACTCTGGGCTTCACTGTCGTCATGTCAGAGGGAGAGTGAGGCTTAAAGGAGGTAATATACACAAAACTCAGTGCGCCCTGGTGGCCTAGTGGATAATGCCACTGAGTGAAATCCACGTGCATCCCAGGGACCTGGGGCCGGAGAGGGGGTGGGAATGACCAAGATGAACAACTAAAGTGGATGAATGTTTCTTCCTCCTTCATTGCTACTCACCTTCATTCCTGTCTGCACCTTTTAAGAAAAGTATATATATGCATACATACCACAGAGCTCTTAGTACATTATAGTCATTTCAATAAATAATAGCTAGTTTTGTTTGGTTCGGTTCCCACCCAGGAAACGAGTATAGTCCAGCCTCCTTTGCCTACAAAAAGGTCTGAAAAATAAAATCTCAATTCTGAAAACACCAGGAACCCCAGGGAGAAGAGAATGGCACATACTTCTTGGTTTATTAAAAATCTGAACATTCTAACATTTTCAAAGGATTTTTGAAGTAGAAAGAATGCCAGTGGTCAGCTGTGCCTCCAAGAAGCTGGAGTCTGTCCAGAAAAGCGTATGCATGCTGGACACATCCGGTTGGGCAGGAAATGGTCTTTTAGAACCAGGTTAGAGTCTAATGGACAGATGATCATTGTGGGGAGAGGCAATCAGCAAAATCAGACGCTGCGCTATCGACAAGACCTTACTGGCTTCCTTATTTCCTGGCCCTTTGTGTTAGCTAAAGGGGCCAAGGGACAGCAGTGAGGAGAGTCTCAGTTGCTGACATTTCCTCTGGGGAAAGGGGTAGCACGCACAGGCTGACAGCTGCTTCTTACTAAATAGAACCCCATGACCCAGGGGTAACTGCAAGGTGACAGATTACAGGAGCAGGAAAGGGGAAAGCAGGGTCGTCAGCGGGCCCAAATCAAAACCAAATTGGCGCGGCTTCTGCCACATACTCTGCAATCTTCCCAGTTTCCTCGACACATGGTCTGATCTGCTTGGGCCAAAGTGAAGGAGAACTTTTCAAGGAGCCTTCGGATTTGACTCCATGTGGTCACTTAAACTGGATAGTACAGACCCTACAGAAAATCGGCCCTCGAGCTCCTTTTGATATTTGTACTATCAGTTCTCACCACTCATCTCTTCTGTGCCAGATCATCTGTTGAGGATCTAGTATGTGGTCCAGCAGTGGATCTCGAGACAAGGGTTTGAAGACAAGTAGTTTATGTAGGAGGGGATTCTAGGAAATTGATAGGGGAAGAGACAAGCGCGGTAGGGAAGGGAAGGCGGCAGGTGGGCCACCAAGAGCAACATGCTGTCAAGTTCATGACCACGGTGGTTCAACTGGAGTTAAAACCACTGGGAAACAAGGCTGAACGCCAGGCTCAGTATTCCCATCCAGCGAGAGGCAAAAGTATGCCAGTTCACTCTAGTGTGAGGGCTGCTGGGAATGCTCTTCATTTCCTAGCACTTCAGCCAGTCACAGGAGCAGCAAAGTGGGCTCTTGAAGCCAGAGAAACACCCGGGCAAAGATGCAGGTGCCGACTGTTAGAACCGCAGAGGTGTGTGTTGAGGTGGTTAGGGATGGGGGGCACAGGTGGGCACCGACAGCATTTGCTAAATTGAGTCTCGATATTAGGTGTCGGCAATGCAGAGAGAGAGGACACAAGCCCTGTCCTCGAGGAACTTACAGTTTGCAGAGGACAATCATGCAGTGATGGTCATGACACAGTATGACAAATGCCTTGGCTGGAGCAAGCCCACGATGTTATGGGGACAGGGGATGAGGAGTGGGAATACAGAAGAGGGGGGAGGGCATGCTTCCTGGAGGAGATGAAACCACTTTGAGTCATGTAGGATGAGGATGAAGTATCTTGGAGAGAAAGTCAAGAAAAAACTTGTCCAGGTAGGAAGATACAAGAGGACACTTGGACAAATGTTGTTTATGTCTTGTTTTCATAGCCTGCATCCCCTTTTACTAAGAGAAGCCTTTCTTTCGGTCTACAAGGCCGTCCACCGTGCCCATTATGGGATGTCTAATACACTCAACAAATTCTATTATTTTATGCTGAATGTATGGGGCCATCCGTTAATATCTGACAGTTATTACCCAGAAACTAAATGACCCTTGGAGTGAATATTTTCTTTTCCTTAAAAAAAATAAAATAAGTAGAAAAGGTGAAATGTCAGAAAAAAGAAAAAATATGTTCAGCCATGAATCTTCACAGATGCATGGCATGCTCTTAAAAAAAACACGAAAAGATGTGAATTTGAGATGGGGCTAGGACGCATTCCCAAGACCAGTATGGATGTCTCCCAGACGCCTGCAAATGGCTTATCAAAGGCTCCAGCTGCGGGCTGGACTCATTTGTCAAAGGCCTGACATCTGATGACGTCATAGTGCAAGACTCTCCTGGGCTGAGCTTGGAAAAGGTGTATTGGGAGAGCAGAGTGGGGTCGCACCCCAGCGGACCCCCACGGGATTCTTTTTTTTTTGTCACCACCTGCTCCTTTTCTATGTGTTGGGTGGCTTGATGGAATCGCTGTGGTAGATGGTGGCTGAGGAGGGGAGGGAGAGGGGTTCTTATTTCCCTTAAACATTAGATTTGAAAATATGCTTTAAAAAACACGCTTAACATCTGAACTGTCTTGAGGCCCAGTTGTGAGGCAGGTTTACATGTCCTCCTCCCCCGTCCATGATTTTTCC
>RJWH01011833.1:0-10695 GCA_004363575.1 Solenodon paradoxus | reverse complement strand
GCCAGAGATGACCCCACAGTGACAGAGATGACCCCACCGTGCCAGAGATAACCCCACAGCGCCAGAGATGACCCCACGGTGACAGAGATAACCCCACGGTGCCAGAGATAACCCCACGGTGCCAGAGATACCCCCACAGTGCAGAGATACCCCTGCGGTGCCACAGATCACCCCATAGTACTTACCTGTGACTTGGCCGCACTGCAGTGTTCTGCTCCCTCTGAAGTCACTGGCGCACGGAATGTGGGGATGAAGATGGAATCTTTTTTCCTGAAGCTCCTGTGTCTTCACAGGGGCGGGAGCAGCTGCAGTGGCCCCAGCACCACAGTCAGCGCTGGCAGGGCCGTCTTTAATGTGGGACACAAGGGGCCACTGCTTTCGGTCCCCTCCACAGAATGGGCCCGGGACAACTCAACTGTCCCCTTTTGTCCCATGTTAAAGATGGCCCTGTTGATGAAAAATGGGACAACTGACATTTATATTAAAATGACAGAATGGTCAGAAAATATGAAAGGTCTTGTCCCATTGAAAACGGTCCAGATGGGCAGCTCAGCCTAGAAAGAAGAAGGGAGCCGTGAAGAGCTTCCGTAGGATGCGCTTCTCTGACCCCAAGTCCACCAGGAGCCCCAGAGGGAGGTGAGAAGAGAGCAAGACCGCAGCGGCCTCTGCCCCCGCCCACCGAGGCCCCGCAGCCTGGGACCGTGAAATTTCCCAACAGTGCAGGCTTCTGCCCTTGTCGGCCAGGCCCACCTCGCCTGCCGAAGGCCATCAAGAGCCCTGAGGTGTCCGTCACTCGTCCTGACCCATTGCTGGGCCGTCTCCAGCCTGTCTCCACCCTCCATGTTCTGCCCATCAACAGAGTGAGGACCCTTCAGAAGCATAAACACCGTTAAATGAGATTGTCAAATGCCCATTTAAAGCTCATGGAAATCACTTCCAGGGGGTTTATGGTCCCTGAGGAGTCCACAGCCACGCCCCCATCCAAGAAGGCACTATTTCATGTCAAGGACACGACCTGGGTATTTATAGACGGTAATGAGACTGTCCACTGCTTGATGTTACCATAAATAAGCAGAGAAAACTGCTGAGTTTAATGCAATTCCCCGATTGCCTGGAAGGCGTCATTATTTTAATAAAAAAACTAATCAGCCAACCTCCCATCCTGCTCAGGCTCGGTGTTAATTACAGAGCCAGCCAGGGGCGGGGCATCGGTGCGGGTGCAGGATGGTGTTAAAAGGGGTGAGTTGAAAAAAAAAAGAGGAAACTTTCCTCCCCTTAAAGATCAGGGTGCTAATGCACGTGACCTTGGCCCGGTACAGACTCTGCGTTACCTACTGGCCTGCAAGGTGACGACCCTCCGCCCTGATCCAACCAAGGCAGCAGGGTCCCCTGCTGCTCGCCACTGTCTCCTGTTCCCTTTGTGACTGAACAGTCATGCAGCTCAGGGGGCCCAATTCCAGATTAGTGGGTGTGCTAGGCCAGCCTTCCCAGAAAGAAGTACAAAAAAGGGGAGAACTTTTCAACACGTCACTCTCCTGCCCTGCCCAGAACACAGATGTGATGCTGGAGGCGGCGCAGCCATCTTGTGCCCATGAGACCATAAGCAGAAGTTCAAAAACTCTCTTAAGGATGGTCAAACAGAGCAACAGAAAGAGCCCAAGTCCCTGAAGAACCATGGAGACCCCCAATGAAAGACTGGGGATCTGCACACTTCGGGGACTGCCAACTTTACCCCAGACATCTTGTTATATTAAAAATTAAAACCCACTTAGTGGAATCATCATATGTTGGACTTTATGTTACACAGCTGAATATATTCCTCACTAATGCATCCAAGAATAATTGTTAGCAAGAAGCCCAGTGAGGCTGTTGGAGCAATGTTAAGTGACCCGTTTGTTAGCGTGTCCTCCCAGTGCCTGCACCCTGGCTCCAGAACCCCGCTGGGTCCAGAGGTGGGCGTGGCGCCTGACCCTTTGGCCAACGGAGATGAGCTGAGGACCATCGTCCTGGAGTCACGTTCCAGCTGCCGCTTCTCTGTTCTGGTTTGACCAGCACGTGCCCATGTGGAGGTCCACCCTCGGCCCCTCAGCGGGCAGTGCCAGCAGGCGAGGGGAGAGGCGCTTCTGAGGGCCTGAGGAGCGGGGCTGTCTCTGGCTGCTACTCTGCCTGGCCTCTGCTGACCGAGACACAGTGACTGGCGTGTCAGGGCATCGTGGGACCCACTTCCTGGGGCCTCCTCCTGAGAACCGAAACCAAAACCAAACCACCTCCCCTCTCAGAGCCCTGAGCTTCTAGCCACACAAGGGTCTCATCTTGGGCACTGTCACCGCTCCCTCCTCCGGCATCTGTGGGCTGGCCCTTCAGACCGTGACGTGTCCCCACTCTCAGGAGGTGACCACCCCTCTGTCACTTCTGTCAACTCCTGGAACCTATGTGTGTCCCTTGGCCCAAGTCACTTTCTGGATTGGAGTCCCCAGTACCCGTCACTGCTTCCAGATTGACCAGTGAGGGTGGGGCTGTGATGTCAGCAGGGAGCTGGGGGTAGGGGCGGGAGGGCTGGACCTGCCTGGAGGACCTCGTCCTGCTCTGGGGCCGCCCCCGCCCCCACCCCGCACTCACACCCTCTCCCTGGTGCCCTCCCTCCATTGTGCCAGGACACACCACCTGTCACATCACCATCTCTCATGTGGATGTCAAGGCCCCAGTCCGTCACCCGCTGCCAGTGGAGGGTCCTGGGGCCACATGGTGTGGAGGGCAGGGGGTGCACTGGCTGCAGCTGGTCCTGGTCATGGTCAGCGTCAGGGTCAAAGCTGCAGCCACCCCTTCCATGAGAGTGAATGACCGCATGGCCCAGCGGTCCTCAGGGGAGTGGCCCTCTGCCCTCCCATCCAGCTGGGAGTCAGGTGCTCTTCTGGCTCCAGAATAGGACAGGGAGCCAGCAGCCTGCAGCGAAGTGACCTGGAGCCTGACCCCTCCCTCCCAGGCACCGAGGGCCCCCTCGCTGTCCCAGGCCCAGTCACTGAGCCACATGGGGGACGCAGCCCAATGGACGTGCACGGACAACACTCAACCAGGCAGGTGCAGCCCAGACGGGGCTCCCCACCTACCCGCCCTCCTCCAAGGCTGCTCTGAGAGCCCCCTCCTTCCCCTGAGGCCAAGAGTCATGCATCCTTGTGACCTGCCGCGCCGTGTGCCCAGACACACCAGCCCCTCAGAGCCAGGAGGCAGGCAGGGATGGGTGCCTGTCTGCGCCTACGCCTCCTCCCAGGGCCTCGAGGAAGGGAGTCACGCGACCCGAGTCCCAGCTCACCGCCTGGAGCCCACCTGCCATGCAGCTCAGGCCTGGGAGCTGTCCCAGCGATGGCCGTTCCCCGCCCTGTCACGGTGGGGCTGATGTCAGGGGCTCCAGTCGGCCCGTTGGCAGACCCCAGGCCTCCTGCAGCCACTCCACTGACCACTCGGGGGACAGAGCCCTGAGGGTGGCTGGTCACTCTGCTCTGCAAAATGTTCATAAAAGGAAGTGTCCTTTAAAGGCCTGTGTCCCCAGGGTCAGCTTTCATGCCCCCGCAAGTCTTGGAGAAGCCCCCTCCTCACTCATCAACCAGTGATCTCATGGGGGTGCCCAGCATGGTGCTCCAGTGTGGAGGGGCCCAGTGCCCCCAACCCCTGCCCTCTGCCCCAGACGGGTCTGTGGGGCCCACAGGCACTGTGGGAAGAGCGTGGGGCCCGCACCCCCAGGAGACCATCCCAAATAGGAGACAGCACAGGGGGTGGTGAAACCACTAGTTCCTTCCACCCCCAAACTCCCATCCACGCCCTGGCTGGCTACACACCTGCTTCCGCCCTGCAGAGAGGCCAGCAGCAACAGCAGCAGCAGCCCCAGGCCCAGGCCCGAGGCTCAGAGCAGCAGGAACGGGGCAGGGTGTCAGTCAGGATTCAGGGGTCCCTTGGTGCCCCCCAGCAAGGGCAGTGGCCCTGGCACTAAGCTTGGGGGTCTCACGCAGCCCAATGGATGGTGCCTGAGACTGCGGACGGCAGGTGCCCCTGTGGGGTGGGACATGACAAGTGGTCTCTGGTGGCCAGGCCCCCACCTGCAGGGTGGGGAGCGCTCTCCTCCCACGGCGTCACAAGCAGTGGGCGCCGGCATCTTTAGCAGAAACTAGGTCCGTGCAGATACAGGGGATTCATAGTTGCGTTATGATTTTATAGCTCTGCACGCACCACCGCACGGAGGCAATCGGAGCCGAGCACATCGGGCAGATAAAACAGGGCATTTATTTTCAATGGAGAGGTTTTAGGACTCACCCAGCATGGGGAGAAATGTTGGGGCCTTGCGAACAAAGAGGGGGCTGAGAGCCCCCCGAAAAGCCTCCCGAAGAGGTGGGGGCCCTGGGCTGGAGAGTAGGGAGGGATCTTAGCCCCACAGTGCCGGGAGGGCCTGCGGTCACGCTTTCGAGGGGAGCGAGCCTCGTGTGTGCTTCTTCTCCCGGACACCCCGCTGCATGGGGCCTCCGGCTTCATCCCGCAGGCCCCCGGGCTGGCTTTGAAGCCCTGGAAACCTGGCCTGGCTGGAGGGAGGGGGTGCTCTGTGTACAAAGGCTGTGGCAGCTGGCACCCTGGGCATGGCTGGAGGCCCAGGGACAGGAGAGGGCGGGACCTGAGCCTGGGGGCTGAGAATGAAGATGGGCCCCCACCCGACCCCACCCGAGGGTTCCTCTCCTCCAGCCCCAGCACCTGACTGAGTTCAGGTGAATCCTGCCGGCCCAGGCGCCCAGCACAGGGAAGGCAGGGCCGGGGCACGCGGCCTGGCGGCCCCAACGTCGTAACCCGCGGCAAAACGGGAACCCCGCACGGCATCGTCTCTGGAGCACACGCGCAGGGCATTCACCCGCGTCACAGGGCTCTGAAAGCCTGGCCTCGCAACTAAGTCCCCGTGGTCAGGAGGGCCGTGGTCAGGAGGGACGTGGCGCTCGTCACAGAGATGCTGGCGCCGGGACCCCACTCCCTCACTGAGTCCAGCGAAGTGTCAGCGGGTGGCTGCGCACAGCACAGTGACGACGACCGTGACCAGGAGCCCCGCCTCACTCGGCATCTGCAGGCAGCGCGACGGCTGCGCGGGGTCCCTCCACATGCAAGCGCTGTCAGCAGCGGCCCCGCAGCCGCCGGCCGTGCGTCCTGACCAGGGTGTCCCGCTGGCCATCTGTGCGACTGCGTCACTCGAGGCTGCTGTGCTCACGTGCAGGCAGGGCGGGTCCCGGTGACGCTTCTCTCCCCTCAGGCTCCAGCCGGGGGGTGGTCACCGAGCTTTTGTTCTGGGTGCCAGTGCCGCGGCAGCTGGCGGACTGGAGACACCAGCCACGTGGCCAGGCCCCCCGGGCGGCAGCAGCAACTCCACAACCAGGGCGCCTTCTTCCCGTGCCCCTCGCTGTCTGTCCCCAAGGCTGCTGGTCACTGAGGTGCCCTGGGAGGAACAGCCAGCCCGGCACCCTCACGGGGTAGCTGGAACAGGGGGAGAGGGATGCGCAGTGGCTGCCCACAGCAGGACAGGACGAGCTGGCAGCAGGGCCCAGGACAGGGCGGCGCTCCCACTGCCTAAAGCACACGCGTTGACGCGGAAGTCAGGCGCCTGCAGCCGCCGGCAGATTTCACAAGTTTAACAAATGGCCGGAGCCCCTTTAAGAAGACAGGTGCTCCGCCCCAGCTGCTGTTGATTATGCACGTGCTTTTGTTAGCCTGCCGAATACTCACTATTGGGGGCCTGCACTTGTGACCCCTGCCTGGGAGAGGGCCCGTGCCCCCACCGACCAGCACTCAGCACTGGCAGGGACCTTGCAGAGACTGTCACAAGCAGGTGCCACCGCCCACCTGCCTCCCCAGCCAGCGCCAGGCTCCCGCCCACGCGCTTCTCCTGTCCTCGCCCCGGGACAGAGACGGGCAAGGTCCTCCTGGCCACCTGACGCCTGGCCCCTCCCACCACACAAGCACACAGCATCTTTCTCCCCTGAAAGGGTCCCAAGGCCCAGCCTGAGCCTCCAGTCCTTGTCCTGGGCATTGCAGTTGGGGGAAGGCGGGGCAGGCTCCCTCCCTCGGTCAGAGGCACCCAGGTGACCCCAGAGGTGTGACCCCAACTGCAGTGAGCACAGAGCCAGGGACAACAGGGCCTGGGTCTGCACGCCCAGACATCTGTCCTGTCCCAGCATCTGTCCTGTCCCAGACAGCTCTCCTGTTCCATGTCCCTGTCTACACCTAGAGGCAGATGAAGACAAGTTCATGCCAGCGTCCCAGGGCCGTGTGCCAGAGGTCAGCAGGGACACAGAGAAGAGACACCCTCCATCCACCACCACCCCGCCCAGCTGCAGCCTGAGGGTCCGGGCACGAGCCAAGGTCACTGCTGTCCACCCGGCCCCAGCCCCTCCCGAGGGCCCCACACACAGCCTGAGGAGCCACAGCCCAAGGCCCGGCCTAGAGCTGAGCCGCACGCCGGGCTCGCTTCAGAACTGTGGGTTCAGCAGTCTGGGAGCTGCCTACTTGGCGCGGCCTTAAAGCTGTCCACACTCATAAATCACCCGGGATTTAAACAGGCGCTGGTGGCAGGCCATTCCTCAGAGCCCACTCCGCACAGCAGCGTGGCTGTGCGGGCTCGCGGGTGGGGGGAGAGAAGTGAATTGAGATGCCAGCGTGGCACCTGTCACCCGGGACAGTCCGTGCGGGCAGGCTTCTGTCCAGGCAGCCTCGGAGCGGGCTGGGGCTCTGACGCCGTCCCCACCAGGGGCCCAGCACCGCCTCCCAGCCGGGCACACCGGTGCAGCCCACGCCAGTGCCCTCTGACAGGCCTGGGCGGAGAGGTGGCGGCTCCCTCCTCGGGCTTGCTGGCCGCAGCCTCCCAGGACAGAAGTGCGGTGGGGGACAAGACACGGAGCAGACGCAGCCAGCCCAGCTCTGAATAACTGTCCGCCCCCAAGACGTGGCGGGGATCCTTCCCACTCAGGCCCAGGAGGCACCATGGAGGGAATCAAACGCCACCTGGTCACTTTCCAAGAGCTCCCGCCGCGAGCAAGTGGGACTGGCCCTCCGGCCGGCCGTCAGTGCCCCTCTGCTCACTCATCCTGCGCCCCGGGCACAGACAGACGGGGTTCTGCTGGGATGTGTGGATCTGTGTGAGGGGGACAGGGCCAGTGTGGACTGGATCGGGGCCAGTGTGGGCTGAGTGGAAAGTCTCAGCTCGGCTTAGAGAGGAGCGTGACCACCCTGGGGTGACGGCTGACATCGCAGTGCTGGAGACGCCCTCTGCAGCCCATCAACCTCCCCACCTGCCAGTCCATGGCCCAGTCACCCAGCCCGGGCCAGTCATTCCTCAGCCCTTTGCAGATCACCAGGGAGGTGAAGCCACCAGCCCCTCGGGCAGGAGCCCCAAGGTCCCTGCACACTGTCAGTGGAGGCTCTGGCAACACAGTCTGAGCAGGGGACCCAACGACACCTAGGCCGAGACCGGAGCCCGGCACCCTCAGGAGGCCATGGACCAGCAGCTCAGAGGAGCGGCTCGTGGCCAGACTTGGGAGGCGCTGGGGTGGGCAGTCACGTGGCCCCACCGGGTGACCTTCAGCCCTCTGGTAAACTCCCACAGGAGAGCCCGCCTTCAGGTGGCCAAAGTGCCTCCCTGCAACCAGAGCTGGGTGGGCCAGGCTCCACTCATCGCGCGTCCCCAGATGTCTCCCAGCCCCTCCTCGGGGCGCAGACTGGCCCCTGGATGACCAAGAAAAGGGAGCCTGGAGCGAGCCCAGGCCAGCGCTCACAGGGCACCGACCGCGGGACCAGCACCAGGCCCGGTAGGCTGGGAGCCGCCTCCCATGCTGTGCGGTGGGGTTTCCTGTGGGGCCTGGACCCTGGGCTTCCCACCCAGCCGGGCGACGCCCTTCCGATGTGAGGAGGGGACCCTGACGCCCACAGAGCAAGGCCAGGGAGCTTGCCGGCCATCCTGAGGGGGCATGAGCCCACGGCATCTGAGGCACCAGACACACGGGACCTGTGGGTGTGGGCACCCCAAAGGGCGTCCTGAGCCAGACAGGGCCCCCACCCACCAGAAGCTGCGGCCTCGGTGGCCCTGCCTTTGGGAAACGCAGGGTCTCCACAGCCAGTCCTCCAGCAGGTCCCCTCCTGACCGGGCTGCAGACCCCACATCCCTCCCCGCCAGGGAGGGAAACCCGGGCTGCTGGCCGGTCCTCCAGTGCCACCTGGTGGCCGTCCGTCCGGTGCCTCAGCCCCGAATCAGTCACCTGCTCTCCCGCGGGGCCTCCCTGGGGCCCAAGGCACCCTGGGGAGGGCCGACTGGGCCGTGTGCAGGGACAGCACCCTTGTTCTTGAAATGGGGTTTGCCCACCGAAGGGTGAAAGTGGTAAAGGAACATAAACGCGGGAAATTAGAGCCGCCGGCGAGGGCCGTCCTGATTGCTAATCAAATCGCATCCTGCAGACGTGTAAACCCTTCCTGCGCCCTGTTATTGTCTCGAAAGAGCTGTTATTGCTCCTGTAAAAGACTTGTAAAAATTCTAATCAACACTGGTCTTACGGCCTCCTCGGGGGCTGGCGGGAGGGGCCGCCCCAGCTCCCCTGGCGTCCCCGCCCCGCCCTCCTGTCCAGATGACGGAGCGGCTGCTGCGTGACCCAGTCATCACTGAACACGGAGGTTTGCACCAGGTCTTCGCTGCCTGTGAGGCTGGGCTCGTCACGGCGCGCTTGGGGCCCAGCCGCCAGCCCAGCACCCACGCCACCAGCCGGGCAGCCCCACGGCAGGGCCAGGCGTCCAAGGCCTGAGCGGCAGTTGCCAGGCCTCCTACGGGCCCTGCCGGGACCACACCCTCCCGTGACACGGACCGTGGGGCTCGGGCCAGACTCCGGACAGTTCCGTCCCCACGTGCCTGGCTTTCTGCAGTGACCTGCTCTGCCCAGGAGCTGGGGGCCCAGGGAGGGGACTCCATGCCCGGGGACAAAGCAGCTGCCGTCTACCTCTGGGACCCTTCACGGGACGGCCACCTGGCAAGCAGGCTGCAGGCAACCGGGTGGGTGGACACTGCAGGACAGCTCCGTGGCCCCGCCCTGCTCCGGGGAAGAGTGTCTGGGCCTTCGGGTCATCTGGACGGAGTGGACACCCAGGAGGGACGGGTGTGTGTAACCAGGCTGTCCTCAGGCACCCTGTGCCTCTGGGGGGGGGGTGTGCCAGCAACTGGGTGAAGCGACTTCAGGCAGCCCCGGGGAGGCCTCTGGTGTCTGTGCCGTGGACCCTGCCTCCCCACGGGGCTAGGACCTCACTGAAGAGCCTCCTGTCCCCAAGCAGGAGCGCCCTGGAGGCTGCACGTCACCACAGCATCCCACGTCCAAGGGGGACGTGTGGGCGTCCAACTGCAGCAGCCTTGGGGGGGACCCCACATCCTCGCCCCTGAAACACCTGTGAATGACCCGTCTGTGAATCCAGACTGCAGGGAGGTCCCTGTCTGTCCAGCCCCGGAGCAGCCTGTTCCTCCGTCCAGCTACCGGCGGCCAATCAGGAGCTTCCATATCCGAGGGGCAGAGGGCTCTGGGGCGGCCCCAAGCCCCCTTCTTGCTGGGGGGTCTGCCTCAGCTCCTGTGCTCTGGAAGGTGAGGGGCTGCCCGGCCGCCACCGCCGTCCAGAAAAGCGGTGACTTCGTTGCTGTGTGACCCCTCCTGGGGGCCTTTTCCTCTGCTCCAGCGGCCAGAGAAGGGCTCCCACGCGAAGGGTCAAGCACCCCTTTGGCACCCTGCAAACAGAGGGTGCCCCCTTCAGACCCCACAAACACCAGGGGTGCACCCCTCCCGCATCCTGCAAACACCCAGGCCCCCTTGGAACTGGGGCTGCAGCTGGGATACAGACGGGCGGAGGGTCCCCGGATCCCTGCCAAACTCAGGATGGGGCATGCACCCCATCAAGCCAAGGGCACCTCACCTCTGTGGGCGCACAGGCCGGGGGTGAGCCAGGAGGCGGGGGGGGCGGGGGTGAGCCCCGGGCAGCAGCGGGGCAGACCAGGATGGCCAGCCCCACCAGGAGGACCCGCAGCCCCTGGAGGACGCGAGCCCTGTGGGTGGCCCTGGAGCCGGTGGGGAGCGGGGGGCAGTCAGCACACGGGCTCTCAAAGCCCCCCTTGCAGTGGGGCCCTCGGATGCGGGGCTCAGGGTGAGCTTACCCACCTCCACGACTGGGTGCCTCGGCGCCAGGACCCCACGCATGCCGAGAGCCCAGGACCCCGACCTCTGCGCCCAGCCCGCTCTCCAGCTTCCGACCCTGCTTGCCAGGCGGCAGCGCCGGGACAAAAGTGCCGGGAGGACGAGGGGGCCGGGGCACCGGGAATGGCGCGTTCGAGAGTCTGCACTAAAGCCCAGAACACACCCCGAAAGGACCACCAGCCTTTCACCACGGAATCAATTCCCTCTGATTGTAATGCGCGGAAGGTGTGTGTGTTCACGAGTCCCTTACTCGAGCAGGGAGCGCCACCCCCTCCGCGGACAGGACCACGGACCACACCCTCCTCGTCGTGGCTGCCGGGCGCCACCGTCCATCCCGGGACTGAGCCGCAGTCACCTCCACGCAGGACGCAGGACACAGGCAATCGGGACATGGGAGCTCCCGCCTCTGCTGGCCCAGCTGCCTGTTCCCCACCAGGGCTTCGTGTCAGCCGGCAGGTGC
>RJWH01011832.1:0-10697 GCA_004363575.1 Solenodon paradoxus | reverse complement strand
ACCCATCCTTCCATCCATGGTTCCATCCATGAGTTCATCCATGCTTCCATCCATGGTTCCATCCATGGTTCCATCCATGAGTCCATCCATGAGTCCATCCATGCTTCCACCCATCCTTCCATCCATGGTTCCATCCATGAGTCCATCCATGCTTCCACCCATCCTTCCATCCATGGTTCCATCCATGAGTCCATCCATGCTTCCACCCATCCTTCCATTCATGACTCTGCCCAGGGTTCCACCCATGAGTCCGTCCATGCTTCCATCTATGCTCCTTCCCAAGCCTGCACCCATGTTCCCATCCATGCATCCACCCACGCCTCCCACCAAGCTGCATCCGGGCTTCCACGCACACTTCAACCCATGATTCCACTTGCGCGTGCCTCTAGTCATCTTTGAGCATCCAGCAACCGCTGTGCTGGGTCCTGAGACTACAGCTGCCCTCTTGCCATGCCGTTGAAGAAGATGCTGCAGGCAGACATGGGCAAAGCACCAGGAGGCTGAGCTGGGAGCCGGGAAGCTGAATGGGAAGAGGAGCAAGGCAGAGGCATGTGCAGGGCTAAGCTAATGGCTCCCAAGCAGGGACACCTTTGTCCTCTGACACCCTCCAGGGACACTCAGCAGTGTCTGGAGACATTGTTGGCTCTCAAAATTCAGTGAGCGGGGAGCATCCTAATGGCCAGGGAAGCTGCCAAAGCTCTTCCATCCACAGGACTGCCCCACCACATTCAAATAGCCTGCCCAGATGCCACTAGCGCCAGAGGGAGAAACTGGCCCTGGCAGTGGCAGGGGCTGGAGGGAGTCCTGAGCATTGTCTCCTAGTCGGCACGGAGGGACGTGGGCTGTGGCTCTCCGGGTGTCACTAGCACTGTGCCGGCTCGGCTGGCTGGCTGGCTTCTTCTCTGCCGCACTCTCCTGTCTCGCAGGGAAAGCTCGCTGCACAAGCTCCAGGAGCGGACCCCAAAGCCCCTCACCTGTGCTCCCGCTTTGAGGGCTGGCTGGCTCCTGGGCATGGTGGGGACCAGACGGGGAGCAGACAGCACCAAAACATTTTTAGTAGGCGTACTGATGAGATCTTCCTTTCCTGCTTAAAAAAATGGAGAGGGGCATAGTTGGGAGCTTATTAAATAGCTTCCTGATCTTCCCATCTGCGTGAGAAGGTGCCCGTGTCTGTCCTGCAATGAACGTGTGGGGCTTTGTGAGGGAAAGAGGACACATGTCCACCCGTGCATACTCCTGGGAGACACTGGAGCAGTCTTATTAATTCCCCCAGAGACGTGACCCCAACAACCACTGAATACCCATTGGAGTTAAGAGGACTCGGCAAGTGGCTTTTAGGAAAATAAGACAAAGGGGCAAACCCCACCGGAAGTGCACTCGTCGGGAGAACATTCTGGTGGATGGGATGTCAGTCTGAAAGCAGGACGGTACGCACTCGGTCCTGCCTGCCACACTTACGACGCCCACATTCAGAAAGCGAGCCACACGCGTCCACCAGGCGATGACTCGGTGCACAGAGCAGAAGTGACGGTCCCTGTCTTCCCAGCGTGTACACCCAGCACCCACAGGCACGGCACTCCTGTCCCTTCACAGTGGCTCTGGCATTCTCTTGCTCCCTCATCGGCTGCTGTTTCCTCTGTCTCTCTCTGCGTGACAGGCTGATCTGATGGGGCCCCCAGCAGTCCCCAGACAGGGATGTTCTTATGTGAGCCTCTCCTCGCGAGTGTTTCCTGGGCTAGCGACATACTTCTCCCAGTAGCAGGCAGCTAAGGTGATGGGATGTCGCTTCCATGAGCAGGTGGCAGATGACTGGGATTCCTGCCAGGGCTGTGGCCCCTCTGTGGGCTTGGCACCTGCTCACTCCCTTTAAGGAAATCAGCTGCGGCTCCCTGGTGGCTTAGCGGAGAAGTCTGGCTGGAGTGGTCCACATGGGTACCAGGGACCCGGGTTCACGTCCCGGGGTCGCAGGGAACAACCGAGATGAACAACGAATCTAAAAAAATAAAATGAATAAAGTGCTTCCTCCTCCTCCTCTCTCCTCCTGCCTGCCTGCTCACCTTCATCCCTGCCTGCTCCTCCCTTAAAAATGAAAGAAGGAAGCCAGCTGCCAGGATGGAAAGGCCCGCACAGCAAGGGCTCAGGGGGCCACAGCCCACAGCCAGAAAGATCACGAGTTGCTCAGTCCAGCAACCTGCAAGGATCTGAACCGACCAGCAGCCACCGAGAGACCTGACCTGCCGGGCGAGCCCCTGATGAGCCGCGTCCCGGCTGACTGACGCTGACGGCAGTGGGCAGTGTCTCCTGCGCCGTGTCCCCTCCCCGGCCCACACCCTGTTCCTTAGATCTCAGCTCAGCACTGGCTTCCTTAGCGGCGCCCTCCCGGCTGCCCTGCTTGGTCAATGGCCTTCCGGGACCGTGTGCCTCTCCCTCCTACCGCACCGACCCGCAGCCCCCCAGGCAGTGAGAGGGTCAAGTCCCTCTAGGAGCCTCTCAGTCTTGGAGAATTGGCTGGGTGTGTGTTTGCTGTCTCAGAGGACAAGTACGATGTACAGATAAAACACAGGACGCCGCTGAAAGCGCATTTGAGATAAACAGCACTTTCAGCACAGCCGCTCCAAGGTGTGTGTTCTCCCCAGCACCTCTCACACACACTGCCTCCCAGAGCAGGCTTCTGGAAGCTGGGACTCGCCTCTGAGAGGGGCTCATTGATCCAGTTACTCAGCACGCCATCATGCCTCTCCAGAGTGACTCACACTGAACCGATTTGTTTAAGAACAAAAATGATAAAAATGACTGAGTGCTTGTTTATTACTGGGCTGTGTTTCAGACAGCTCCCGTGTTGCAATCACTGATTGATAGCTTTGTGCGGGGAGAGGAGGCGTGTTCCAGCCCCCAAGCCGGCTCAGCCCTTCTCACCTGCTGGGGCACCTCTGGAGCCGCTGCCCTTTCTACAGGGAGGCTGGGGGTGCAGGCGGCTCTCACCCCACGCGTGAACCCCCCTGGGCAGTGGGCACGTGCGATCTATTTCTCTGCCCATCAGCCAAGATAAACATGAAACATGTCCAATAACATGAAAGTTTTACCTGTTTTCCGGGCAACAGGTAGGGGGTTGCCCCTCAGTCCGGGATTCCGCTCTCCTGCCAGAATTCTGTAGAGGTGGGGACAGACTGCCCCTGCAAATTGGTCCCACCACTTCTTGGCTGGGGAAGATTTCGCCTCTTTTTATCTCTTGGAGCCTCAGTTATCCATTCTGTAGAATGGGGGAATAAGAATCACCCTTCTTCACAATATGGCTGTGAGGTCTGACTAGAAGGAGCTGGTGAGTGCCTCTTTGGTACAAGGTTCCAAGGGGCCTGGAGGCGGGGGTCTTCCATCTGTGGGTGTGGGTCATAGCCAAGCACGTAGACAAAGAAACTTGGGGGAAAACATCCCAGTTGGGGAAGCGTTAATCAAATGCCAGGACGCCCTGCAATTCTTGCAGCTTGTCTCTGTTCCAAGCAGTAAGAGACAGGGGTAGAGAAAGGAGAAGTTGCTCTGGGAAGAAGCAAAGCCTTTTTCTGTGTCGAGAGGATCTAAGTCAATGAGTCTTTCTTCCTGCTAGCGTTTTGTTTTATGTGCTTTGTGCTTCAATACTATCCAGGAGCATGGGGTTACGAGCTTCTATCCCAGGGCGGTGCATTGTCTGGGCGAACTTCTTCCCTCGCTGAGGCTGTGTGCTTGACGTCTCTTCGTTCCGGGACACCAAGTCACCCTGCCCCTGCGCATTACGGAATATCCTCTGTTTGTTTCCCAGAGAAGGAAACCAAGAGCGCCTTTGTCCTTTATAAGATAGATTGCTCATGTTGGAAATTTTAGGGCAAGAAAGAAAGGGGAGAAACACTCTGATTTTCAGTCCTCAAAGAGATACTCTTTTACAATAACATTTTTGCTCCTGATTATGATCTGAAGTTCAAGGTTATTAAAGTAGAAATTCGGAAAAGAGCGATATAAAACAGAAAATAAAAACTGCACTCCCCAGAGACAATTCCCATAACCATCTCAGCATGTGACACTCCTTCTCCTCACACGGACACCGACACACTCACACTGGCACGCTCACACGCAGGCTCACACTTACTCACACACGCGCACACACTGCGCTCTGGAGATGCAATGACATAAACTTCCATTGCTCTGTTCAGAATGCGGGTTCTGCCCATGTCATGTCAAGCCGTGAGGGTTTCCGCAGGCCGTTCTGTCCTCCTGCCAACAACGGCTTCTGCAGCCGCACCAGAGCACCCCCGCCTGAGGTGTGGCCCCCGCTCAGCCACCCCCGCTGGGCATGTGGGTGGCTTCTGACCCCTGCCCATCGTTCTGTACGCTGAGAGCGTGTGCCTCTCCCGGTGCCCACATTTCTGCTGATGGCCTCAGGACAGCGTGTTCAGACGCTGAGTCCTCAGAGAAGCTTCTATGTTAAAGTTAACGTGAATGAAATCTGAATTGTCTTCTAATTGTGCGGTGCGCTTGGAGCGAGCAGGGATCCCCGAGAGTGGTGGGGCGGGGAGAAAGAACAGGGCTGGGTCTCCCTCTGAATCCATCGCTGAGGACCCCGGAGGGATCTCGGGAAGTCGCTCCATGGCCAGGAGGCAGGAGCTCTAGCCCCACCTGCAACATCTGTGCTGACTTCACAGCTGCCAACACAAACTTTGGGCGATGAAACCACGGGCGCCTGGCAGCGCCAAAGAGGAACAAGATCGCACGAGCCCGTAGGCTTGACTCTGGGGACCTGGGCCTCCATTCCCAGAAAGACACAACTGCCTCGCTGTTGCAAAACGCAGGCCCCGAGTGTCCTCACCGCTCCGTCCGCCCGCCTCCACCCCAGCGGCGGAGCATCAGCTCAGCCCCACACAACTGCCGGTGGCTGCTGTCCAGCAAGCCAACCAATCGCAGTCTGAATGGGCTGAGCGGCTGATGTTTATCTCGCACGAATCACGCCAGGTTTCCTGGGATGAAAGGGAACGACAGGGGTGAGACCGCCGACCTGGGAGCGTGCCCTGACATGCAGCGCCCTACCCTCCCTGCCCAAGACCCCCGGCTCAGAGCACCGGGGTTTCTCTGAAGACACCTCCACCTCCAGACACTGCGCCCCGGCCCAGGGATCCACCTTCATTTGTGTCCCGGAGGAAGCTGGCGAGATTAACACGTGCTCCAGACCCCAGGCCCTCCTGTGTGCCTGGGGTGAGTCAGCCTCCCTCTCTGATCATTCAGAAGCCTACCTTACAGGGCCCAGATGAAGACGAAATAGGTGAACACAGAGAAAGCTCTCGGATCAGGTCGGCCTTGGAGCCATTCTTTTTGCCAGAGAATCTCAGCTCCACAGACCAAATATTTATTGTGTCTCGGGTCCCGCGGCCTGGAGAGGAACAGGCATGCCCGGGCACCTGGTGGGCGTGGGCCGAATGCACCGCACCGCTCACAGGACCCACAGTCCGCAGTGCGTGCTGCAGAGACGGGCCCTGGGCCCATCGTGTTTGAATCCAGGTGTGTTGTGCCTCGCCTTGGGGGTGGTGGGCCTCTGGATCCATGGACACAGCGGGGCTGGCTTCTGTCACACGCTTAAAAAGAAAACAACCTGAATATATTCACCCAAACCACCTGTGATGCGGACGCAGCTCCATCTCGAGCCGGTACCACGTGCCACGCTCTGCGTGGGCATCGGGAGTCGGAGCAGCCTCCCTGACAGGCATGTGGAGAAGGGTCACATTTAGACAGTGCACGGCGTCCTCCAGGCTTGAGGGCATCTGCACGGGGCCTGGTGAGACAAGGCATTACGGGTAAATCAGCTGTACTCACGGCAAGGAGGACAAAACAGAAATGGTCAAAGGGTACGTGTAAGGTGGGTTTTGTTGGAGTTTGCGGTACGCCCTGGTGGCGAGTTCACAGGAGGGGCCGTCCACAGACATTCCGAGGTCCCTGGTTCAAGACCTGAGGCCAGGAAAGCAATCAAGATGAACCACTAAATCAAATAAATAAAAACACTTCCTGCTCCTTTCCTACCTGCCTCTTCGACTCCATGCTGGCCTGTCTTTTCCTTAAAAAACATAAAACATGAAGGTACCCGGTGCGTGTCATATTTTATGCTTGGGAGGATAACGTGATTCCTGAGCAGGAATTTTGATGGAAAGATCTTCAAATGTTTGCATGGCTGCTGTTTTGCAGGAATGTTGAATAACTAAGGAGTCAGATCTTCAGTCTCCACTTCAAAACCGATTCAGAAGGGGAGCAGACCCTACCAGGTGATATCACATCCACAGGATCTGAAGGTGTTTCCAGGCTGATGTAGGTAATCCAGCAAATTCTTAGGTTGAGTTGAAAGAATTTCACACTCCATCGCACTCTTGAGCTTTTCTCTACCATGCATTTCAAAAGAACCATCAGGCTCTGATGTTCGGTGCGCAGTGACCCGCAGTGGGCTCCGAGGACCTGACAGGACCCATCCACAGCAAATGACCATGCTGGGGCCAAAGCAAGATGGGAGTGGCCGGTGGGACACAGGGCGTCTGGAAAAGGGTCAGTCTCTCTTCACAGGTGGTGGTTCTCAACTGAGGGACGCTGTTGCCACCCAGGGGACGTTTGTAAACGTTGGCCTGTCACCGCTGGGAGAAGGCCGCTACCGGCATCTAGTGGGGAGAGGCTGGCATGCTGCTCATCACCCACGGTGCCCAGGACAGGCGCCCCGGCCGGCCAAGGAGGGCCCAGCCTCACGGGCAGGGATGCAGCAGTCGCTCTGGGGTTTCACGAGGCCGGTACAGTGACCCGCGTCTCACCCGGAGGGAGAGGAATCCCTTGCTCAGGCTGCCTGGGTTCCAGCAGGTGACGAGACTGACGCTTTCCGCAGCGCCCCCTGGCAGCTGTGTTGGGAACAGACGGCCCTGACGGGAGCAGAGAACCGGCAGGCCCTGGGGACAGAGCAGGTGCCAGCACTCTGAGAAGGGGGACAGTGGTCAGAGTCTCCCCGACAGTGAGTACACCTCCTCACCCAGTTTCTCCACCCCAGGGAGCCAGCCTACAGAAGTAAACCACCACCCCCCAAAAGACAAAAACTCCAACCAGGAAAGGTGTCGAAGGGCGTGGGAGGCTCAGGGGGGGTCAGACGAGAACGCCAGCGTCCTGACTGGACACGCAGAGCCACACTCACATGCCAAGGGCTGGAGCCAGCCTGCATCACTGTGTCCCCGCCTGGAGAGGTCTCCACCACGATGCGTGGCCTGAACGGTGGAGCAGGACATGTACCCAGCGCCCCGGCCCCCCAAGGCACTCCGGGGGCCTGGGATGGACTGCGTGTGGGCCGCAGGGCAGGCAGTGGGCAGGGGGGCGCAGAGAGTTCCTTCTTTGTTTGGCTCTTCCTTCGGGTTGTTAGAATATCCAGATCAAAGTGACCCACACAGGAGAGAACTGGGAGGCCCAGCCTGGGGGAGGCCCAGCAGCATCTCCCGGGGGCTCTGCATGAGGCACGCGCCCCAAAGGCCTGGCCCCTGGGGTTCCAGGGTCTCTCCCCTGTGCCTCCTCTCACCCAGCCTCCACCCCTGCACACTCTTTCCCAAAACCCAAATCTGTAATTACAGCAATTTTGTCCTGGGGTTCAGGGAACAAATGGGTACAGCTCCGGAGCTGGCCGGCCTCCGAACAGGCGGGAGGTATTTCCAATAACCCTCAGCATCTCTAATGAGGCCTTTACAACTGCTGAATGATTAACCAGAGATTGACAAGAGTAACTGGGAGCCCCGAATCTTGGCAGCAAATAAGAGGCACTGGGTCCCGCCCTGCCATCCCCTCAGGCGCTCCCATCAATGACAGCAGCAAAGTACAAGAGTGAGCTGGCAGGGCAGAGACATGTGCAGTGGAATTAATCAACTAATAAGCCGCAGAGAGTCCAAAGTTACCTGGGACCTGATCGCCCTGTGCTTCGGGTCCGATGGGGATCTGCCCGCAGAGGACTCTGCACTCACACAGGTCGGAGATGCTGCGGGGACAGGTCTGCCGGGAAAGGCAGGGAGCAGAGACGAGGCGCCCAGGCCAGGCCGAGCTTCAGACGCACCGTAAACGTTTTAGTGTCAGGGTGCCCCTAAGGCTGCATGGGGCACACAGCACTAGCGATGACGTTGTTTGTCCAAATTCAAAGGCCACAGTGCGTCTGTGTTTCAATGGGCAACCCTATTCCTCGCAGAAGGCCTCTCTGAAATCATTTTCCCTGGGGACCATCCCAAACCTGATCACCGCTCTGTCCTCGAGACCTTGAAGGGAGCCTGCAGCCGGCAAAATGCGCCACAGAGGTGAAGAGGGGACCCGGGGCCTGGATTTGAATCCTGACTCAGCTGCCGGTTCAGCTGCGTGATTCTAGCCTTAAGAAATAAAAACACGTCTTTGTGACTTGCCTGATGAAATGATCTTGATAAGATGTATCTGAGGACTAAAGGGCCCCAGGAGGGCTAGTTCCCAGCACATACACTGCGTGGCCAAAATCTGCAAGGGTGCAGACAAACACTGGAAGGCAGATTGGTATATGCTCCGGTGAGGGGTGGAAATAAAGGCGAAAAGTACTAACCATGTCCAGAGAGCAGGACGGGACTGCCACGTAACACCCGGTCATCAGGGACGTAGACTCTTTCTGGTTTTCTGGTTTTCGTGCATAGCCCGAGAACACCAGCCTTAGGGTTCCTCGTGGTTCAAGGTGGCTGCTGGAGCTCCAGCCATTATGACTTATTCTAGCATAAGAAAGGAGCAAGGGGGTTGTGTTGAGAATAGAGGCACACTTCTCAGCAGAGGCAGCCAGCCTCAAGAGGCCTGCAGAACAATGTCTTCCTTATACCTCACGGTCATTTCTATCTACAGGGAGTCTCGAAATAAAGTCATTACTTTGGGCACATTACCAGTCAGAATACAAGCAGGGTTGTTTTTCGAAGGGATGAGAAAGGAAAAAAGAGTGAAGAGGAGGGATGGAAGGAAGGTAGAGCGAAAGAGAGGGAAGGAGGGAGGAAAGAGGGAAGGAAGAGAAGATACTGACTAGGTACCTAGCAGTCCAGTCATACATGAGATGGGCTTTACTTTGCCCCCCAGCACCTAGGAACAGATTAGGAAGTTCAGTCAGCTTGCTGGTGGTAAAGGGAGAGTCTCTCACTGCAATGCCAGTGACCAGGCAGGCAATAGGGAGCGGTGGGGACTGTGACCAACTGGAAGAGTCAGGCACCTTTCTCTAGGGGCCTGATTGTTGGATCCAGGCCTAAGGGTCCCAGGTTTTGTTTTCCTTTTAGACAGCACCAACAAGCTAGGTTGCAGAGCATCACTGCTCAAGTTGTAAATGCTGAATTTACAACTATTTAGAAAAAAACCTTTAAATAATGTGAGTGGCAAATAAAATTGGCATGTTTTGACCCAGGGGAGGCTATGAGTTTTTTAGCCTCTGATTAATTATACAGACAGGAAAATACAATGCCCCCATCACGTGGAACCATCTAATGAAATGTGTGCATCAGTTATTACGGGGGAGGAGGAATGGCTAACTGCACATAATCAAATTCCCCCTGGGGGTGGGGGAGCAGCCCAGTGAGGCCCAGGGCTGCTGGTGGAGCAAACACCCGGCTTGCACCGCCCAGATGTGCTGGAGCCGGGCCATGTGGAGAGGAGCGGGGTGGGGGCGGTCACATCGCCTTGTTTTGTGAGCACCTCGGGGGAAGGCAAAACCCCATCGAGTCCAAGCCTGCTTTCCTGCAGCCGGGCCTGTTCCCAGGTCCTGGGTGCATGCCTTGGGGAGGATCCAGGCCTCCCATCAGGGTCCAAGATCTCAGCGCCTACATCCCGCATCGAAGCCAGCACACTGACCTTGAAGACACCTCCTGGGCAGGGTGCTAGGCCTCAGTCTGGGTTCCAGGCTATTCGCAGACGAAAGCGTCAGGCTCCTCACAAATGCCCCCGCTTGCCTTTTTGTCACCAGCCAAATGCCAGCTGCAAACATAGCCCTTCTGCTGAGAGCACATAGAAGCTTCCAGTCAAAAAGGCAGCTACAATACCACAACAGGTCGCTGTCCAGCCCGACGGTCGCGTCTGGGCCGTGTGGTCCAGTCTTTGATTAAACTCCGAATCCCGCCACTGACGGAGGCGCCCCAAGCAGGGACTGTAGGCCACCCGTCGACCTCCCTGGTCACCTCAGACTCAGGGGTCTCCTTCCGCTTAAATCAGGTGACGTGGACCCCTATCTCTAGCATAACTCTCCACGGAGGACCTCGCTTCCCTCGCGGGGACGGGCCGGGAAGCCTGGGTCCCCCGCGTCGGCTGAGGGCGCCAGGGTGTCTTTTCAGGGAGGCCGCACGTGCCGGAGTTCGCAGAAGCCTTCACGCCTCCCAGCTCAGCAAGACGTCAGGCACAGGAGTTCGGTCTGTGACGACCAAGTCCGGAGAGAATCTGGGAGACTCTGGCTTCAGAGGGTTTTAAAAGAGGCTCGTCCCTGCTCAATGGACGTAAAGGACGCTCCCGCTGTGCCGACTCTTCCCTTCGTTTTGACACCAGGACAAGGTGGTCACAGGGAGTGATTCCCCGTTTGCTGAGAACAAACGGACGAGAGATGCACACTAGTACCTGCACACGTACAGAGGACGTGCCTCGCGTGTGCACGCACACACACACACACACACACACACACACACTGGTCACCGAGGGCCCCA
>RJWH01011831.1:0-10699 GCA_004363575.1 Solenodon paradoxus | reverse complement strand
TCCCGCTGAAGACACCCAAGCTTGATCGCATTCTCTCAAGCTGCCTTCTGGTTCTCTGGCCCCCAGCTCTTCTTCCTGAGAATGGGAATCCACTCCAGCCCCACTAAGGCTGATGTGGGTGCCATACATGCAAAAGCAGAACCCCATGGAAGTGTACATTGAGAACCAAACTCCCCCAAGTAGCCCAGCTCCTGGGGTCAGAGTGGAATTCAACCCCAGAAGTGTCTCCTGGATTCGCGCTCATCTCCTGAGGTTGAAAATTCTCTGGGGGCCTTGGTAACTCATAATGGTACACACCCCAAGGCACAGTGAGCCTGAGTCCATTCCTATGTGACCTCCTTTTGTCCCACTCAAGTCTCAGGGGCCTCAAACCCCTCCATGGTAGCCCTTGGACTTCTGGGCCCTCAGCCACAAACTTTCTTCCTCCCAACAGTCCTTCCCTCCTCCTCCCTCCATCCTATCTTTGCCCAAAGTGGAGCAGACTGCAGAGACCCCAGGCAGGAGATCTCAAACCTCCCTTCCAGGGCAGAGTCCACCCCGGACTCATGTCAAGGTCAGTACTCATGGGCTGGTGAGCCAAGCTGGCACTCCTTTACTGGTGTGGCCCGGATTCTCTTTCCACCTTTCATTTCCTGGGGAAAAGGGAGAGCTGTATTTACCCACTCCCCCTTTCCTTCCTTGTCCTGAGCTCCCTTCCCGCCACAAGATAGCCTCCGAACAGGACAAGCCTTGACCCAAGAGCAGCAGCAAGGGTATTCTAGGCAGGAGAGACATTAATGAGCCTGGAATGACCCTGGAAAGGCTGACCAGAGTGGCTGAGAGACTGGGGATGGGGGGCACCTATTCTCTCAGTGATAGTGATGGGGGTGCCTTTTCCAGGGGTGGGGGTGGGCTACAGGGGTGGGGGTAGATAGGGTACATTCAGGAGGGTTTTCCTCCATTTCTTTTTTCTAACTGCCTGGATTCACCATTGGATTTTGTAAATGGAAAACTGAAATGAACAATGCTATATTGAATGTTTTCTCTTTCTGACTCTGTGTGTGTTGTCTGTCTGTCTGTATCTGTGTGTCCTGTCTGTGTGTCCCATGTGTAACCACATGGTCGAGTGCGATAGTGTGTGTCTGTGATTTTGTGTGGGGAGGCACTCCTGCCTGGTGCACATGAGCAAACGCCTGTATATGGAGACATATATGGCACATACACACACGTACACACATGCTCCTAGCTGAGAGGAGACAAACTAGAGTGAAGTGCTGCAGCAGGAAGCCGGTAGGGTGGTCAGAGAGATGGAACTTGAAAACCGTATGTATATGTATGAAGCAAGAAGGTAGACTCCCATCTCATGAGATCGTCTTCCCTTGGCTCAGGTTCTGAACACCGGGGACAGGATACTTGAGCACCTCCTCTTTCCCCCCACCCCAAATCCTGGAGTCCCCAGGTACCACTCCCAAATCATCTATCAGTCTCCTCTCCCATACTCAAACAAGATGTTCCTGAAACTGGACAACCATGGAGAATGGAGGCTGGGAGTTAGGGACCAAACCTGGAGGGGGACTGATGGTGGTGGGAAATGCAACCCCAATAATGACTTCTGGAGGGACTGTTCAACTTGGGATGGGAGCCCTGCCTAAGGATTCACTGTATATAGCTGGGACTTTGAAAAGCTTTGATTGAATTCAGAGGGAAGGATGTCACCGAGAAGATACCCAAGTCTGGGAGTCTACCCAACCAGCCTGCTCTCTGGGAACGCAATTAATTGACTATTTATTTACGTATTCTCTCAGGTGCACAGAACTGAGTTGACCATGCTCCTCAGTTCTTGGCACGCTCGATCATCATTGGTTCATGTGAGACCCGTTAATTATTTTGTTTTGTTTTGTCCCCTTCATCACCCATCCCTGATCCCATCCCCGCCTCCCACATAGGCACCCTTTCTCGTGTATTTAACGTATGTCTTTCTAATCCACCGTTCATGTTTATTTACATATACGTGTATCTGTGAAAATATGTGGTATTGTTATGTGTTTTAATTTACATAAACAGTATTGTACTAGAAATCTTGTTGTTTCTTTTTTCACTCAACATTCTGTTTTTGAGCGATTCAGCCATGTTGCCGTATGTAGGTCTAATTCATTCTGGTAGTCCATCTTATACATATATCGCATTTTTCTTATCCATTCCCCTGGTGATGGGTCTCTAGGTTACCTCCAATTCCCTGCTCCCACAACAAGGCTGCAATAGGCAGCTTCTTAACACGTTTCTTTTGGGACACCTAATTTAGAGTAGAGGAAACAAACTCAGAGAGAGGTAAGTGATTTGATTATGATTACAGACCTGTGGTTTGCATCCCAGATCAAAGGCAGACTCCCACCACCATGCCTCACAAGACACCATCCATCTAGCAAAAAAACCATCTAAAATACAATTTAAACCAGCATACACTAGTGAGAGGAAAGGATGGGAATTATTGAGTAGGTGAAGAGATAGAAAGTCCCAGAAAAATCTAGCAGATTTACTGAATACGATCACTTTAATGACGTAGAGGAAGTTACCTTTTGTGTGATTATTATTTCGAAAGGCATTTTGCAGAGATGGAAAACGCCACGTCAAAACCTGGCCCCAAACTAAAAGCCTTAGGTTTCTAAATTCCTGGCACATTTAGGGTAACCCGAGCCCCCGAGGGGTCATAGCTGAGCTCGCCGCGGGGACCAAAGCCAAGATTAGGGAACCCAGCGGGTATATTTAAGAAGTGCGTAGTTGCTGAGGGGAGGGGGGCAGGAAGAGGAGGGGAGAGAGAGAAGAGGAGGAGGGAACAGTAGCGAGGCTCCCGGATTTTATTTGAGCACATCCTGCTCAGTGCCTGCGTTTTTGTTTGTTTTTTGTTTTGTTTTTGTTTAGAATGTTTTGTTTTGTTTGGGGGGCTTCAGAATCACTGGTACTTTTCTCACTGGATCAAACGCTGGAAGAGTGAGGAGATGGGATTCTGCCCTTCACCTTTCTCTCAGCCAATCACCCCGCAGCGTTCCTCTCCCGGCCGGGGGAAATCAGCCGGATGATTGGCGGTCCAGAGGGGAGCCAATCGGAAAGTGATGAGGTGTGGTGTTGGCAAGCCGATTGCGTGAGAACGGGCAGAGGTCGAAAGAGAGCTCTAGCACCGCCGCGGCGGCTGGCAGCCAATGGGGAGGCAAAACGGGCTCCTTGCGTCACGACAGGGCGGGGCCTGGGTGCTTGGCGCGGAGGGAGTCGGGCAGGCGCGGTGGGAGAGAACGCCAGCCAGAGCGAGGCTGCGAGGCGAGCTGGTCGCGTGAGTCCAGGCAGCGGCGGCCGGGCTGAGAGCGAAGGGGCGAGCAAGATCCGCAGAGCCTTGCGAGCGCGGTCGTCATGGACCGTCCGGATGAGGGGCCTCCGGCCAAGGCTTGCCGCTTGAGCAGCTCTGAGTCCCCCGTGTGCGACCCACCGCCGCCACCGCTCCTGAGACTGCCCCTGCCTCCACCTCAGCAGCGCCCGAGGCTCCGTGAGGAAACCGAGGCGGCACAGGTGCTGGCCGACATGCGGGGGGTGGGACTGGGCCCCGCTTTGCCCCCGCCGCCACCCTATGTCATTCTGGAGGAGGGGGGTATCCGCGCGTACTTTGCCCTGGGTGCTGGGGGTCCAGGCTGGGATCCTGCGACTGAGTCAGGATATGGGGGGTCGACCCCTCCCGCGGGGAGCCTGGAAGCACTGTCTCCTTCGGAGGCTTCTGGGGGAGGCCTGGAAATCGATTTCCAGGTTATGGAGCCCAACAGCTTTGCTGAAGAGAAGGTCCTAGAAACCTGTAGCCCAGGAGGGTGGGGGCCCCAAATGTTAGCTGGTCCAGAGGGGCAGGAAGAGACAGTAATCATAGTGGAAGACGACGATGAGGATGAAAAGGAAAGTGTGAGGAAGAAGAGGAGGAGGAGGAGGAGGAAGCAGAGGAAGATGAAGAAGGAAAGCAAAGAGAAGAACGCCGAGAAGATAGAGTGCATCCTGCAGGCGCTGGAGAACATTCAGCTGGATCTGGAGGCAGTGAACATCAAGGCAGGCAAAGCCTTCCTCCGTCTCAAGCGCAAATTCATCCAGATGCGTCGACCCTTCCTGGAGCGCAGAGACCTCATCATCCAGCACATCCCAGGCTTCTGGGTTAAAGCAGTATCCTTGTCATCTGTAGTCATGGGCCAGGAGCCCATGACAGAAGGGGGGGAGGTGCACACAGGCTGAAAGGTTGTAGCTGTGGGCCCCTACTAGAAGAATGGCTAGGTTTGGTGGTGGAGGGATGAAAAGAGAGGGGCAGAACAGCAGAGAACCTGGACTAGAGATTAAGCGGACAACATAAATACTGACCCATAGATGAGAAAAGGGGAGAGGAGGAGCATAACAAAAAATGGATCACAGTTAGTGGAAGGGGAGGGTAGTAGAGGGGCACACAGCAGAAAAATTGAGCCAGAGACGGTGAAAAGGGGAGAAGAGGGTCACACAGAAGATAAATTTAACACACTGAAGAGGGAGGGAAAGGGCACACAGAAATTGACCAGAAAGGATATCTATGTCACACATGCCTCTGCATGCCTACATCTCTGTTCAAATGCTAGGGAGGTTCCGATCGTGGCTGGAAAGAAGGGCCCTAGAAAGGAGTTGGAGCCCTGCAGGGTCAGAAGAAGGAATACCTAGGTATGGAGATGAGTTAAATGAAGGGAAAGGAGAGAGTGAGAATTACATTCACTATTGGTGGTAAGCTCATCTCTGGCAGATAAATACATGCAACTTGTTAGCAACACATGAGTATAACATCTTAACAGAATTTGAGTGCAGACCCTTATGGCACTCTTAATACAAAACATCACATGATCATAAACTCAGCAACTAGGCACATATATTAACACAGTACCTCAGAATCTGAACACTGTATTTTGTGGCCATAGGTTCTCAGCACACACACAGAGCATCACTTGGACACATTAATGGTACCGAAATATGCATCATGTGACTGTAGTTCCTCAGTATCAGACATAGCATTACTTGACCAGGGGCCTTCGGACTCCAGGCACACAATGTCTTATAAACACAAGCCTTCAGCACCCAGAGATACAACATCACATGACATATAAGACCCTCAGCAACCAGACACAGCAAATAGGAACCATGGCAAGGCTACCTAACAGAGGTTTATCATTGTGTAAACAAGCTCTCACCACAGAGATAATATCATGGAATGAAAGTAGATAGAGGTCATATCCTATGACCCACTTGCTCTACACACACATCACATGAACACAGAAGGAATTCTGTTACAGCTTTTCTTTTCCTGTGTCCTACCTGACCTCCCCTCCCTCCTTTCATTGAATAGTCACTCCTTGACCTAAACTGCTCCCACCCTCAGTTCCTCAACCACCCCAAAATTTCAATCTTGATCAATCAACGTGATGAAGACATTTTCCGCTACCTGACCAATCTACAGGTCAGGCCAAAGAGGGTTTGTTTTTTTCACCAGGACCAGGCAAGGAATCTGGTCCTTGGATGTAGCAGTGGGGGTGGGGTGGGGTAGGGGATTGGGTGGGAAGGGCCATGGTATGGTGGGGATTCCACCATTACCCCAACCCTGAGCAGGTACAGGATCTCAGACATATCTCCATGGGCTACAAAATGAAGCTGTATTTCCAGACAAACCCCTATTTTACAAACATGGTGATTGTCAAAGAGTTCCAGCGCAATCGCTCAGGTAAGAGGCAGTCCCAGGGCAAATCCACAAGACCCACCTGCCATCAGACCTTATCCAGTGCCCTCTTCATAGCTTCCTTTCCCCACAGGCCGGCTGGTGTCTCACTCCACTCCAATCCGCTGGCACCGGGGCCAGGAACCCCAGGCCCAGAAGCACAGGAACCAGAACATCAGTCAGAGCTTCTTCAGCTGGTTCTCAAACCACAGCCTCCCAGAAGCTGACAGGATTGCTGAGGTGGGGCTCCATGTGGCATTAGCCTAGCAAGGCTTGCCTCTGCATGCCTGGGGAATTGGGAGTGGGCTCTGGGGCTTGTACTGTTCACTCTTCTCCCCTCTTTCAACAGATTATCAAGAATGATCTGTGGGTTAATCCTGTACGTTATTACATGATTGGAGAAGGGGGTTACAGGACAAGCAGAAAGAAGCGAGAAAAGGAAGAAAGGTAATGGGAGTTTGGTGACTAAGAAACGATTTGTTAGGGATGGGGCAAAGACTAGGTTACTGTCTTACACGATTTATAGAGCCAAAAGGGACCTTTGAGGTGATCCCATCCAGTATTATTTTATAAGTGGGGAATGATGCCCAGAAATGGGGGGCGGTGATTGACCTGAGGTTACACAGTCAGGGGCAGAAATGGGATTCTTTCCACCCTAACCTTACCCCTGGGAGCCCTTGTAGTATATTGCCTCTCCAGTTACTTACCTATCTACACTTACACCCCATACTCAACCCCAGGCTTCTCCACAGTAAAAACAGAGACAAATATGAGGTGGTGATCATGGAAGACTATGATGACTATCATGCAATGGAAGACATCATTGGCGGGACCTCAGACAGTGATGACATCACTGACTTTGACACCATTCATGACATCAAGATCTCTGACTTCATGGAGACCACTGATTGCTTCGAGACTACTGACAATGAGATAACTGACAGCGAGAGTCCTGACCGCAATGAGAATCCCAATGAGACCCTTGATGCCAATGAAACCACCGATCACAATGAGAGCTCTGATGACGAGACCACTGATGACAACAATGAGAATCCTGATGACAGTGAGAACCCCAATGACAATAGTGAGAACCCTGAAGGCAATGAAGAGAACCCTGATGCCAGTGAAGAGAGCTCTGACAGCAGTGATGAGAACAATGACGGTGACAAGAACCCTGATGGTGACAATGAGAGCCTCAAAGGTGTCAACCACTGCAGCAGTAGCAACAGCCAGGACAGCAGTGACAGTGACAATGAAGGATACAATGAGGACAGTGATGATGATGGCAATGAAGGGGACAACGAAGGCAGCGATGATGATGATGATGACAGAGATATTGACGACTACGAGAATGAGATTGAAGAGCCTCGCAGAGATCAGGATGACAGCAACAACCAAGATGACTATGAGGATGAGGTAGAGAGCAGCTCTGAAGAAGAATCATCATCAGAGGAAGAAGATGAAGAAGAGCAGGATAATGAGGAAGGTGAGCTAGATCCCCTTTTGTAGTCCCTCGTCTCTGCTTTCTCAGAGAAATGCTGGCCAGGGTTGGGGTATCAAGGTATGACTACAGTCTGCTCTTGCAGAGGAAAAATAAATTTTGTGCAAGTTTGTAAACAAAGCAAGGTCAGGGAACATTTACTTCCAAATGTAACAAAACCAAAGAAGAAATGTTTCAGTTCCTGGTGATACATAAGTTGTAATAGAACAAAAGACAAACGAAGAGAAGAGATACAGAATAGGGAGGGTGCAAAATGAAGGAAGACAGGCTCACAGAGTGAGAGAGAGGGGAAAGCACCCTCTGTTCTAGCCCTAGCCTTCTGGGAACTCTCAGGGTTGTTTTGGGGTGCTGGGGGTGAAGTGAACATTGTACTCTATGGGAAGGAGCAGATAATTCTAACTCAAGAATAGGAATGGGGGAAACTAGAGAAAGGAGAGGACATTTGAATTGAAGGTTACATTCATATTAAGGAGCATTATGGGGCATTCTCAGTGAAAGGGCACAAATACCTAGGTGAGGGAAATGCATAGTTTGTTGGGCAAGGTTTCCTTCATTGTCTTCCAAGGACACTTCACCTATTCTGAAAACTCACAGAAAGGGTCAGTGGTCAAATATGTCATGGAAAAAATGCATACAATAACATACTCATGTACATTAAAGGCTCCGAGAAGTCCTTCTCTAAGAAATTTAATGGAACCCAGAATTTCTCAAACTCGTTGACCACAGAATCCATTTTTCACTGTTCACCAAAAGAATATGTTTTTGGAAATGCTGCAGAAGGGCTGCATATAGAGATCTGACAGAGAAGGAAATATTAAAGGTGACTCCCAGGTTTGGTTCTGGTCTAGAGACTGATCAAAGGATGTGCCGTTTCCTGGGATGGGGAACAGCATGGTGGTGGGATTGATGGGATGCAGGAAAGAACATGGAGTTGGAAGACCTATTGGACCTAAGGTACAGGTGGCCTAGAGATGTGTGGGTATATGTCTGGGAAGTCATAATTTGTAAATAAAGTGGGTAACAAGCCAGAATAGCATCCTAGTTTTGGATTCTGGGGCAAATGAATATTAATGAAGCATTTACTATATGCCAGGTACTGTCCTAAGTGATTTACTTGCTTTAATTCATTTAATCCTCATAGTAACCCTTATGAGTTATCCCCGTTTTATAGATGAGGAGACAGCCTTAGAGAGTGGAGAGTTAGAAGAACCAAGTCATGGGGCATTCTCAGAAGAAGGGGAATGTCAGCAGTCTCCAGTGCTGCTGAAACATCAAGTAGAATGAGGACTGGTATATATTGGATTTGGAGCTGAATAGATCATCTGTGACCTTGGCAAAGATAGTTTCAATGGATTGGTGAAGGCAGACCTAGACTGGCAGAACCAGTGGGGTGAAAGGATGAGCAGTGAGGTAAGGTAATAGAGTCAAACCTTGCCTAGGAGCGGGGTGGTAGAGAGCAGGCAAGGAAGATGCTTCAGAGGAGGAAAGGCAGGCCCTGGGGGGAGTTGCAGGGAGCAAGAAAACTAACCACTCCTAGATGCTTTGGTGGTGGAGTCCCTGACAAACTTCCATTGAAGGCAGGGGCAGGGTCCCAAGGAAGGAGACATCAAATGAGTGAATAGACTCAATTTAGACATATTTTCAGGTAAGCTAGGGAAACTGAGGGAGTTGCCAGTCTCATCTCTTCCAACAGATGACATCTCTTTCAGAGAAGGGGAGGCAAAGCTATCTGCCCAGCCCTAGCATGGGAGTGGAGGTGGGGGATCGGATTGAAGAAGACAGACTGGGGCCTGTTTGGATTAGACTGAGGAGTGAGGGATCTGCCTGGGGATGAATAGGAGGTTTATTCAGCTGAGGTCAGAGCTCAGGAAGAGACACACATTGATGCTTACGGGTGGGGGGGGGATAAAAAGCTACTTTCAGAGATCTATCAGTTTTGCTAGAACAGAGGAACTCACCCTGCTTTCCTACTTCCCCTTCCCTCCTCCCTCACCCTGAAGGCTTGAAGTCTTGGGAACGGTTGTCTTCTTTCTGTCTCTCCTCCCTCTCTCTCTCATGCACACAAATATGTGCACACGCACACGCTCAGGTGTGTGGACCCAGGCCTCCAAAAGCTCTAAGCTATCTACCCATGTAATCATCCGCCCTTCATTTCTCCCTCCCTTGCCTCTCTTGCCCCCGGTGCAGACAGCTACCAAGAACGTGAGAACAGCACTGAAGAGGAGGATGGAAGCTCTGAGGAGGGTATTATGGATGAGGAGGAAGGCATCAAAGATGACGACTGGGAAGAAGGGGAAGACTCAGAAGACTTCAGCATGGAGGAAGTTCTTCAGGTCCAAAACGCTTGGGCTAACCCTGGGGAGAGGGGCAAAACCGGATAAATGTCTCACCCAGGTTGGGGGTGCCTATCTACCCATTTTCCCTGCCCCACTTGCCCTCCCTCTCAGCTAGGGCCACTCGGCCCCACTTTGCACTTCTGGGGGATTGACCAACTTCGTTTCGGGGGTTTAAAGATTATTTTTATGGTTTAGTAATTGCAGAGTTCTTATTTTGGGGGGGAGGGCAAGGGGATTTCCCCTTTTGACCCTCCTCCCCCGCACGCTTCTGTGTGCTGCTAAGTGTATTTATTGTGATGCCTTGGTCAGGGCCCCTCTATCCCCCTCCTTGTGCTGTGTGGAGTAGACACCCTTGATCCCAAAGCAGGGAGGGCTGCAGTGGCCTTGCGGGGCTCCGCTGCCACCCTGTTCTCCCAAGCCTTTCTCTTCTCCATTCTCTGCCTTGCCCTGTGGTGCCTGCCTCCCGCCTTGGTGTCTATGCAAGTGCAAGGCCGCTTTGCCATTGCGGTATCCCTGCCCCCCTCCCCCAGAAGCCCCCCCGCCTTGTTCCCTGTGAATCCCGGTAATCCTAATAAAAGTTCTGAGCAAATTCAAAGTGCTGTTTCGATTCTTTGGTCCTGCCCGGGTGCGCCATCCCTAGCCCCCTCTCCCCACCGCCGGCAAGGTAGCGGCCCTTTCTAGGCACCGGCCTCTAAGAAGCGGGTTGGGGCGGGGTAGGATTGGATGGCGGGGGATGGTGGGGTAGAACTTGGCAGAGCTGCAGAGGTGTTGCGTCAGGCCAATGCGGACCATCCTGACCAATGGCAGGGCGAAGCTAAGGAAACCCCTCCCTCTTCTCCGCGGCAGCACTGGACTCAGCCAGGTAGCCAGCCGCTTCCCACGCCTTCCCCTCGCGCGCATGCGCACGCGCACAGAAACGCCCTGCGCCCGAGACCATCCATTTATCCAGTGATTCATCTTTTTATTTCTCGTGAGTCAAACCTTTCCTCAGGCCTAGTGTGAGCTGGGCATGGGAGAAGCCTGAGGGATCCATTTTTCTCTTTTTCATCTAGTAGGAAAAAAAAAATTGATGCCAGTCCGGTCATGAAATCCAATAATCCAGGAGTGCTCTCTAGTCTTAGGGAGAGGGTGCAG
>RJWH01011830.1:0-10703 GCA_004363575.1 Solenodon paradoxus | reverse complement strand
TAGCGAAGAGAGCTATCTCCAACTGACTGCAGTAGGCCTTTCCCGGTGGAAAATTTGTCTTCCTGGTCTTGTTCTGAATTCTAATTTACTCACAAAGCATAAAGCCATGGGGAATATCCATTGTCAAGTATGTTGTTTCAAACGCCAACCCCTGAGACTATTCCTGAGGCCACTGCCGGCCATCTAGATCCCTTCCTCCGGCTGCCATGGACATGGATGCATCTCCCGTCACGCTGGGATCTCCCTCCAGCTGGCAAAGGTTCATCCTGCAAGGAGTGCAGTCAGCCAAGCGCCTCCACTGCAGGATCTTAGGGATCTACTGTGGCACTGGATCCGAGAACCACGGGGTGTTGGGGCCTGGCCCCTTCTGTCCAACGTGGGCCTCCTCTATGGAAATGTGGGGGCCCAGGCTGCCGTGGGATTGGTCAGGACTTTCTAGAAAATATACCACTGTCTGAGGCTCCTTACACCCTCGCCTCTCCTTCCTTCCCCTCTGCTCACTGGTACTATTTTAGCAGTGTGATGTGAAGGCTCTCCCTGCCTGCTCCAGGCCCTTCTCCTTTTTATCTTTCATGGGCATGACTCCATATCTTGTCCCTCCAATTCCATCTTGACTTCCCAGAGGACCCAGAATGATACAGAAACCTAAAACTGTGTTTCTAAGTCAGAGAGAACTCTTGGAGGTGCCCAGAAAGAATTAGGAGTGGAATTTCGCAAACTGTGGAGAACTTAAAATAGCCTTCGGGGTTAAGAGTTAATAAATATAGGTTACAGAAGTCCCAGGCCTTTGGGGTGGGGGATTTCTAACTGAGAATTCATCACGTCCAAGAGCCATTCAGTGTCTACATCCTTCCCTTTTAGTGTTCTCCCCTTCAACTACAGAGGCAAAAGGTGTTGAATTACAAATGGCCAGTTCATCAGCACATGTAAGTTTATTAATCAACCCCATTGGGTGGTGGACAGGGGACAGATTTCTGCTGAATAACTGATCGGTATAACCATTTAATAGTCATTTAAATAACAGCAGTACCCCGCCATGTGTTCGTCCCGTCAAATGGAATGATGAGGATGCTGTGATGAGGAAGAGATGGATACAGCATGTTGTAATTAGTGCCTAAGTTAGGGATTTGTTTAATTGTGTTTTATTCCAAGAAGTTGTCTAAGAGATATTCTGAATTAAATCCAAAAGCCGTTTCCACTACTAACAAACTTAGCCTTTCTTCCTGGCAGAAACCCCTAAGTTCATGTGTATTCATTAAAATCCAGTCCTAATTGCTCCCTAGTCAGCTATGAATCTTAAGAAGCTTAGCTATTAAGTGCTTAAATTGTGTTTGCTGACAGAAAATGGAATTTCTCTAATGATTTGCTATGAAAGGCTCCATATTGTTATTCTAGTGATTTTATTCACGGTAAGTGTCAGAGACCGTGCTAAGACCATTCGCATTAGCATTTATTCATTTTATAATTAAACAGGCTGAGACATCTCTGAATGCTTCCTCAAAAGCCAGTTAATAGTATCAGTCAATGAAGAAATTCCTAAGTCCATGGATATGATAGAGTCCCACCCTAATGGAAATGTCTAGACCCAACATCACTTCCTGTTTTCAGAGCTTCTCTCCCAAAGATGGTGGTGAGGTCAGGCAGGGACCAAGGGAGGACAGCAAAGGAGAACCTAACTAAACTCCTCGATCAAGTTAGGGCCACAGTGCCCTCTGCTTTTCCTGTGCTGACCATAACTACAGCCTCCTTGGCATTACTCCCCAACTAGTTCACAAGGTCTAAGGGCAAGGACCCTGTCTTGCTCCTGACTCTATTTCCAACATCACAGAATTTGGTAGAAATTGGGCTCTCCAGTTCCTGCATCCCCCACTCTCAAGCCAACTACACCTCAAGCCATTTCTAACGGACCTTCCCTTCAACATCCCTAAGACATACTCACGATAGTACAATCACAGCAGCTAACATTTACTGAGTCACTTCATTCCATAGGGCAGGCATTTTATATGCATTAGTATTGCCTTCAGCATGCTAAAGCCTGTGAAATCAATAATGATTGTCTTCTTCACATGGGAAAACAGAAACTCTGAAGGGGAACGGAGGAGATCAAATATCGAAGTGGCACTGGAAAGCCAGAAGTCAGTCCTGCTATCTAGGGTATAGACATCACCACACCAGGAAGCCACTCTCTCCTGCGTCATACCTTTCATGACTGGAGGGAAGAGGAATCTCACTATCTGGTTCCCTCATCACCCAGTGCCCACAAGTCCATCCCATCTTCCTCTCTGCACTCCATGGAAAAATACTCTGAGGTCCTCAGCAGTGTGCTTCTAGTCAAGTCTCAATCTCTTTTCTACATTGTCTTCTGCTGAAGGTGGAGCCATTTGTCACTTGCTTTTCTAAGTTTCACACCTCCTTACCTTTCGTCACCTGACATTTTATTCATCTTCCTACCCTTTGGATCATTTGCTTTTACTTTCAATGACTCTTAAACTTAATCTCTGTCTTAGTGGAGACCTGCTTTCCATTCCCCTCAAATAAAAGGGCCTATCATTTTTACAGATAAGGAAACACGTAATCAGAGAGGCTAAATACCTACCCAAATTTGCAATGCCAGGGATGACTGGCATTCACACTTGGCTCTTATTCTTAATGCCAATGTCTCCAATCACCTCCTCACTCCAACTCTGGCCCCTCGCTGCCATCATTGGTTTTCAGCAAGGGGGATATAACAGGTGGTAAACAGAGACAGCTCTTAGATGTTCATGAGGTTGTCTATTTAATGTGACCCCAATTAGTCATTGTCAATGGGAACAGAGGTTGTATTTCCTCATACTTTCCTTCTGTTCTCAGTCATTTAATTAGGAAGTATCATGGTTTGAGGAAACTGGAACCTCATTTTTAAATCCCCCATGAATCAAAGGGCTAAACAGTTTTGTGTAAAACAACACCTCGAACTGAGGGAATGTAATCTTTGTCAAAGTACCAAGGTGGAGATGCTGAGAGCTGACAGAGTGTGCACTGTCTCCTTGGAGACACCCCCACCCCGCCTGCAGTGAGCGGCAGCACTAGGGAAGTAGCGTGGGCAGTGGAGAAACACAATGAACCAACTGAGCATTGCACATTCTCTGACGATCTGCAACAGATGTGAGGAGTAATGCATGGGCTCCTGTCATTTTCACATTCTCCTTGGCAAGGTCTTCCTTCCTCATCAGACTGGAAGTCCCCAGAGAAGCATGAAAGGGCTCTAGAAAGGCCATGCAGTGTGTGGGAAGACCACAGCATGACAGGACAGGAGACCTGACTTTTGGTCCTATTTCCACTCCTCATTAGCTATAAGAGGTGAGAGCCCCAGGTCAAATTTAAACCTTTTTGAGCTTTAATTTCTTCATTTTTCAGTGAGAATCATAATTTCTGCCCCAAATCATCATCATCATCATCATCATCATCATCATCATCATCATCATCATCATCGCTATTTGTAGCCCCCATTAAGCACCTAACTTAATGATAGCCATGTAATAAATCATTGGATTTACTCTCATTTCAAATGAAAGATTATTATACATCATAAAATTAAAGATTGGGCTAGATGCTTGAAAAATACGTCATCCAAAATAGAGTGCTGAATTTATCCAACAGGGTGGTTAGGCTGGCAAAAACATCACACTTATTTAGTACATAATAGTGCAACATAGTGCGAAGCCATGGTGAACAAAGACTGAGCCCCTACCTGTAAGAGTCTGAGAGAGAATCTGAATAACTAAAGCAAACCATCTGAGGATGGTGATCATGAATGACAGTGATCATGAATGCTATTTATTTAGGATTTGCTCTGTGCCAGGCATTGTGTGAAGCACCTCACGTCTCTGATCTCTTTAGATCCTCACAATCACTCTCTGAGAGACGCATCTCCATTAAGTTCATAACTAGGATAGTCAGGAAATTTCTTAATGATAATCAGTCGGAAAGGTTCACAGATAGGATGGGAACTCAAGTCAATCCCCTGCACCCATGTCAAAATTATTCAAATGATGAATCAACCTAGATGGAACTAGAGGGGATTATATTAAATGAAGTGAAACAAGTCAAAAGAAGAAAGATAGATACCAGATGACCTCATTCACAGGTGGAATGTGAATAGACAAAACAAAGGATCAGATGCAACATAACCAACCCCGAAACATTTGCAACAGAACTGAGGTGACCAAAAGGGAATGGGGCGGGTGGGGGCAAATGGTGGTGGAGCCCACTGGACAATGGGGAAGAACACTTGGTGATGTGGTGGAGGGCAGGGTATGCTGACATATATGTAAGAAATGGGGAACCTACACATAGGAGATCATTTTTATGTGTAGAATAATTATGACAATTTTATATATATGTATATATAATTTTATCACCTAAACAATTAATCCTTGTGGACAGCTGGTATTAGCTGAGTGGAAACAATCTGCATGACATGATTTTTGAAGAGAATACATTCCTTCTAAACTACCAACTCTCAAAAGCCTGCCATTATGCTTAAAATTTAATTGTTATTAATGAATTATTTTCATTAAAGTAACGATGTGTCAAGTGAAAAAATTATTCAAACGAAAGTGAGTAAGGTATGGTGAGATTTGGTTTGAGTTAATCAAGCCAAATTCACTAGATGTGGAAAGTTTGAGACAATGTTATAAAGAAGGTGAAAGACAATAAATGGTGTAGACGAGTGAAAAAAAGACAAGATGTTCTGAATAGAAGGAATGACAGCTCAAGGGACAAAAGAGGGAACATGGGTTTCCTGTATCAGGACTGGGAAGCAATGGATTTGTCAGAGCAGAGATGGACTGAAATGTTGCTGGGGAAGAAAGGTATTTACTGAAAATAATCAGAGTTATAAAAGATTTGCATGTCCCAGTATTTGACACAAAAGGACTTGAGCATCTCCAGGTCTTTGTTCCCGCTGTCACCTCTTCCTGCAATGTTTGGTCTTCACATTTCTCACGTAGTACATCTCAGGTATCACGTCATTCCAAAGCCCTTCCTTCCTAACTTACTCCCCCATGAAGTGTGGGACTTCCAAATAGGATGTGTCCTAAGAAGAACTAGAGTTCATTTTCTTCCAGACATGGATCCAGCAAGAAGGCAGCAATCTACAAGCGACAAAGAGAGTCCTCACCAGGAACTGATTCCTCTGGCACCTTGAGCCCTGACTTCTCAGCCTCTGGAACTATAAAGAATAAACGCCTATTCTTTAAACTGCCTTAAGTATGGTATTGTGTTATAGCATCCTGAGCTAAGACAACCGCATGAAAAGAAGGGTGTTAAGTAGGTCTTTAGTAATATTGTGCTAAGGTATAGGGAGAAGAGAAGCACTCTCTCCTATGATTACGGTCTTTCTTCTGATGAACCTCTGTACCCTGAACTATGAATTTCACCCCCCATCTGGTGGGACAGGATAACTAGAGGAGACTGGATGGAGTACTTCACTTTCCCATCTAGAAAGCTAGTGTAAGCTGGAGATGAGTATTTCCTTCTCCCCAGGTAGGTTAGACTCTGATAAGACCCTAATGTGTAAGGATCTAGTAAAATAGTTTCTCCTGAAGGCAGACCTTAAGAACTGAATTCTCTGGTATATTTCAAAACAGTATCTTTCCCCCTTCAACCTCTGGAAGCACAAGGGGATTTCTCTCCAATATTTACTTTGTTCTGAAAGCAAAACTCACAAAGATGTCAGAGATCACTTAGGATTTTGTTCCTGTAGCGTTTTTAACTCTTAGTGTGGTCCACAGAGAGACTCCAGCTCAGTTTACTATCATTCCAATTCATCAATTGCTGTGCAGGTTTCCAGCTCCAACACTGGTCTTCATGGAGGTCTCTGCTCAAGGGTTACTGGTGGACAGAGCTGTGACTCTTCATATGCTTATCTGTCTTTCTAATTGGGGGTCAGTAGTTTGCCCGCTGACCTCCTTCTCTGATGGATCTGTGAAGAGTTGTTGACTTTTCACTGTGTTCAGCTTTTTAGCTTGTCAAGACAGAAGGACAATTTCTAAACCATACTTATTTATTTTTCCTACCTATGTATGCCTTCTTTATCAATTCAGTTCCTGTTTCCTATGCTAAAGTGATAGATTTGTTTGTTTTCAAACACTTTAAAACACTTTACAAATGACGCACAACAATAAAGATGAAAAAAACTCTCAATTCTTTAGCTGATGTTTTATTTTCATGAACATATTTTGCTGTTATTGTAAGTTCATACTAAGTAAATAATGGTGGCATTAACTGGCATTCTTGGTGTGCTTTTGATCATCTTTCTCAAAAAGTGACAGCCAACAGAACTTCCTAACGAACATCACTTAACCACTAAATCACACTATTTCCTATATAACGATAGCATATTTAGATACTGCTCTTCATTCCATTTTCTTCTTTAGTCTATTGCCATGAACAATAATACGATTTCTACACTTTCTTTGAAAAAAACCAGATTACTTGAACAATTGTTTTCCTGCTAAATTTTATTGTAGAGAATAAAGCATGCCTTCAGAATCAAGTTTAATGACACTAGCCTTACCCAAAGCGCTCAAGCTTAACATTCACATCTGATTTGGGGTTTATTTATGACCTTTCTCATACTGTACTATAATTGACTATTCATTCATTGGCCTCCAGACTAGACTTGAAGATCCTCAAGGGCAAAGTCCATGTCTTATTCATCTCTGCATCCCCATGCCTGGGTATATAGCTAGCACTCAGGAAATATTTATTGAACTAGAATGTAATTCCTCTTACCCTTGGTTCACTCTTTGCCAAAGATTCATTCATTCACTGCCTCGGTGAACACACATTCTTTGCAAAACTGCTCTTTATTCTGGACAGTAAAGGAGGAACATTTCAAGAACCACTCACCCTGTGTAAACTTTTCAAGGAGAGGTTTTTGTAGTCAACATTCTTATGTACCTGGAATGTTGCTAGACACTCGGGCAACAGTGCTAAACAAAAGAGATGAGGTCTCCATTCTTATAGTGAAAGAGACAGACATTCAGCAGTTATTTAATCACAATGGCATGTGTCTCATAACAGTACGATCATACTGTTTCTAATTGCCTTGCCTCGTCTGTCTACCCCTTTGGACAGTTATGTTCTTAAGGATAAGAACCTTGTCTACCTGCTTTGCTGAGACTCGGTCTTACTATCTTCTAGCACCTAGCACAATGCCTTATGCATGGTAAGAGTTCAATAAATATTATACAAAATGAATTTAGAAATTAAAGAGCAAATGACAAAATAAAGATGATTAGTGTTACTATGTGGCAAGATTAACTAGGTAATCTTTATACTTCCTACTGAGAGGGTCTTCTTGTATTTTTAAACAACAGATACAACTTAAGGAATCATAGAGCTGTGTACTACTGGTCTATAGAATTTTCACATATCCTATTCCCATGAAATTATCGTCTTTCCCAGGAGAAGCAAACTGTTGATAAAAAGCTAAAGGAGACATTCAAGGAGAAACTCAATAATAATAAATAACACTTATTGCTCATGGACCAAAGTCTGTGCTAAGAAATTTAGTAGGTCAGCAATAAGTACTTATAACATGGTATAATAATTCTCACCTTCATTTTTAAACATGAAGAAACTGAGGCTCAAGGAACTTCAGTGAGTTTTCCATGATCACACTACTAGTAAGTAGTGTAAACAGAAATTGAACTCAGCTCTGTCTTGAAGGTAGAGCTCTGAAACCCCATGATACATACCTGATAAAATAGACCAATGGTCTTCAGGGTAGGCAAAGAAAGAGTCTGAAAAGAGTCATATAGAGTGTGGGGGAAAAGCATACTCACCTGGTGAAAGATGCTGAGTTTACAGCACATAATTATCTCCCTTTCTAATAACTCCCAAAATTATAGCAATGAATAAAAAAAGTTTAATCCTATAAGGACCAAAAAGATTTGGAGAGGAGCCATCAGTGAGTGAGAAATTTCAGCAATTTTTAGAAATATAGCAGAGAGGATGAAGCTACAACTTTAAATACCCCTATTGAGGAAGTTGCTGGATGTGAGCCTGCTGATCCACTCTGTGAAACCCCAAGAAAGTAAGAGTGAAGGTAAGAACTGAAAATGGGACATAGTTTGAATATCTTTATGTGGAGTGTCTACTCTCTGAGATTCCCATCCTCACCCCGAGCACACAGGCAAGAAACTAGAGGTTTTCACTCTGGAAGTATTAAGCAGATAAGGTCAGGAATTAAGAGACACCAGGTATGCTGGAGATCAGGGATAAGTCTTGGAATAAGATGTCTTGAAAGTCTGCTCTTTAACTATAAGGCCATCCCCACCCTCACCACCAGGTTCACCCCCGTTAGGCTTCAAAAAGGACAGCATCCAAGCTCACACCAAAACCTGTCCCTAAGAGATGTAAAAAATACTTTTGGAGAAACTGACCTATCTGAGCAAGAAAAGATCTTTACATACTTACATCTGAGATTTGAGGATCCTATCTGGTTGAAAGTCAAACCTTTGCCCAAACACTCTTCGTTGTAAGATTACTAGTCAATAATCTTCACCCACACACAGCCTTCCAATAAGTGTTTTGTTCCTCACTCTTAAATATATACAGACAAGCATCAGAAGATACTTGAATCCTACTGTTTATCATCACTTTTATTGCCACCACTATCTTCATTTCTCATCTGGATTATTGCAATAGTCTCTTAACTGGTTTCTCTGATTGCACTCTTGCCACATTACAACCTATTCTCAGCATAGTCATCAGAGTGATACTTTTAAGACATATTCAAAACACGTCCTTTTTTCTCTTTATAAAACCCTCATTGGTTCCTCATCTTGGGTAAAGTAAGACCAAAGTCCATGTCTAAGCCCATACAGTCCCTTGTTTTCCAAACATGTCCTACTCCTCTTTGTTCACTGCACTGCATCCACAGTGAACTTTCGGATGTCCAATTATACCAAAAATCTTCCCAATCAGTGCCTTTGAATCTACTCTATGGGAACAACAGCAGCTGCATCTCTCTCTTGTTATATATAGCTCACCTTTCTTTTGTTTATAGCACTCATCGATCATTATATGAAATGGACTCACCATTCAGTGAAAATGCAAACTCTATGAAAGTAGGGTGAGTCTATGTCATACAATGTCTTTATTTTGTTCAGTTAAAACCACACCTGGCACATTTTAAGCACCCAATATTTGTTGAATGAATGAATGAATAAATTTGAGGACAGTCTCTGACACTAAACAAACAAAATAGAAATAGGGAAATTAATATTTATAACAAAGAAATGGGTAAAACAAAATATGTTATAAAAATCCTTACATCACCACCAATAGGAATGATGGAATAAGGACCTCAAAACTTCTTTCCTTCTTAACAGCAGTGCGAACTCTAGAAATGTTGGTACAATTAACATTCTAAGAATTATGGAAATGAGTCAAAGGGCATGCAACAATCTGAGGAGCACTCACTTATGAAAAATGTCTCATTTGTGGTGAGAATTAGTTTTGAGGTATTTTAATTCATTCTGCTCCCATCCTGCTCTCTCTAGCTCAAGACTAGCCTTGAAATCCAACACCTCTCCAATCACAATGAAAACCGGCAACCTGGCACCCACTGGAGGGAGAAATGTTCTTCCAAACCTCATTCTCAGAAAAAAAGAATTGTCATTAGTTGATCTAGCTGATGGTTCTCTGGAAGACCTCATTCACAAGATTTGTCCTTATTTAACCTAACTAGAATCTGACCGAATAAATGCTTAAAGCCCTTTTCCCGGGGAAAATGGCAGGAAATAATTAGAAGCAATTAATGAACTTCAAAGCTGCTCTTGAAGTGGATAAAAGTAGGCAAACAAACAAGGTTAAAAGGAAAATCTTAGAACTGAGATTAGGGGGTGGGGTGCTCTGAAAAGTTCTGACATATCCCACAGAACATTGGAGACCTTGTACCTTTGTAGAGCTGGGGTTGTAGGCACATTCAAGAAAGACTTGAGAAGACCCTAAGTTCTTACTTCTGAATCACCTTGAGGTTCTGTACCAGCAGAGAGTGGGTGCTAACGCAGAATTAACTGTATGGCTGAGTGTTGAAGATAAACCTCAACAGACACAGAGGACCTCTGGCAAAGATTGGAAAACATACTGGCTTCAGGCATTAAAGGAACTATCTTACCCGATCATTAGTTCAACACTGCTAACCAAGCAGAGACTTCAGTAGCCACAAAAGACAAAGAATGTAAACTCGAAAAACAATTTTCATAAAAGTGATTTAACTAAACATACATTAACAACTATAGCAAGTTCCAACAGCAAACCCTGGACAGAAGGGAGGGTACTATTTCCAGGGTTGCAACATTACATTATATGGAATGTCCAGTTTTCAACAAAATGTTCTAAGACATGCAAAGAAACCAGAAATTATGACCCATACAGAAGAAAAGCAGCGACCAATAGAAACTATCTTTGAGGACACCCAACATTAGGCAGAACAAAGACTTTAAATCAGTTGTTTTAAATATATTTAGAAAGGTAAAGAAAATCATGTCTAAAAGACAAACAGAAAGTATGAGAACAATACCTTATAAAATAGACAACCAGTAATGAGATAGAAATTTTATAAAGAAACCAAAATAACTATTTTGGAGTTGAAAAGTACAGTAAGGGAAGTGGAAAAAAATCACTAGAAGCATACACCCTTGTAGTTC
>RJWH01011829.1:0-10709 GCA_004363575.1 Solenodon paradoxus | reverse complement strand
ATTTGTGGACTCTGTAGTGGATGCCCTCCCATTCCACCTGGGTGTGTGTTCTCTTCTCAGGGCTTGTTGCAGTTACTGAGCTTTGCAGAGTTCACTTGTGGCTTGTTAAATGTCTCTATTGTTTGCCTTTTTTGATATTTCTACGTTTATTTCCTTTTGTCATTGCTGTACCTTAGAATGGAAATTTAGACTTTTCACTAACTTTCTAATCTATTTAGAAATATATGTCCCTCCTAAACAAACACACGTAGGTGCAGAAGTGCACAGTCACATTCACTCACAGACTCACGTGCACAAGAATGCATGGATGAATGTTACCATGCACAGAACTTTCTGGCTCTCCGTTCTCTGTCTCTTCTGCTGAGAATGATGAGTGTCTCCCAGGGACTTGGGCTTCAGTCTTTAATCCCTGTGGAGGGACAGGGCATGGGGGTATGCGGGACATGCAGCCATGCTCCCCTGAATTGTTCCCACATTTCTGTGATATGAAATGGACATGTTCTATTCCGGTGGCTAGGTGAGGTAAGGCCTCTGATGTCCATGACGTGTTTTGATGTGAAACACAATTTGCAGTGGTCAGTTCACTTGAGGATCATAGATCACTAGGGAAGGATCAACAGTTGGACCTGTTAGGCTGCTAGGGGCTGAAGGACAGGGATGCTGTCCCTGCCAGCAAAATCTCCTGAAACCTTGAAAACAGATATTTTTCTGGAGAGGCTCCAAGTTTGCCACGCTACTGGGGACTCAGCAGTACACCAGGAGGCAAAAAAGAGAGCTTGTGTCAGGGCAGCTCCCTATGAGCACCCCAGGGATGTAAGCCAAAGGAGTTGCCTGAACACCAGCAGTCTCGGTGGTGTAAAAATGAAATATGTTTTGTCCAAATCTGGGGCCAGGAGTACAATATCATGGTATTGAAAGGCAGCTCCCTCTGCATGTCCCAGTCAAATCACTCCACATTCTAGTGGACACAGGTGTCAGCACTGTAGCAGCCTCATTCCTGCACATACTCATCTTCCTCCTCATGCATTGGTGTCTGTAGGTCACATTTGTAAGGACCAATCATTGGGATTAGAACCCAGTCTGAGCCCCTTGTTGGAACTTTATCATCTGCAAAGAACCCCATTTCCACAGAAAATCTCATTTCTAGTGCAGGGGTGTCTGCAAGATCCCATAGAGTCTACAGCTGGTGTGCTTTGTCCCTACTGACTCTGATCTCTCTTGCTCCCTTAAAAGTGGACATCTTGGCTCCCTGACCCTCCCTGCCCATAGTTCTGGGTCTCTGAGTGGGTGGCATCATCTGTATTGACCCTCCCAAAGGTATTATGAAGGAAAATACTTCCCTGGTGGCTCACCCCTATATTACCATATAGTAACCATCCCTAGGCCACTGTTTTCTACCCAGGAGACTTGGAAGGCTGCTGGGGTCAGAGGGTCACTCCAGTGGCAATATCCCATGCATCAAGGCAGCAGAGTACTTGGGAATCCAGTTGGCCACATCTGGTTCCATGGATATCAGTACAAACAGGACAGGCCAGTGTGCCTTCTGCAGCTGCTTCTATAGTATGGAAACTTACTTGGTGTGGCCAACTGTCCTGAAAAGAGTAGAGTGATTGTGTCCTTTTAAACTACTTAGCAACAGGACGGGAATCCTAAACTTTGGCTGGAATGTTTTTTCTTTGGGAGGTCCAGTGCTACTGAGGCCCCCAGCAATGGCAATGTCCTTGGGCCAATGCTTTGTGGCAGGAGCTGTGTTATGTGTGTGTTTGGTTTGTGGGCCGTGGGTTGCTGTGTCTCATTTAGTTAACACCTATGTTGCTGGGGGCCACCCAGCATGCTTGGAACAGGAGCCTTTACTTTGTCGTGTTAATGGGAACCCCTTTTCATTACTGACCCTCGGTCACCTGAGATGAAGGAAAAGTGGAGAATCTAAGTGCGTGGCATGCACCCTCTGGGGCAGTGTCCTTACTCAGGGTCTATTACTGAGTTTTTCAAGGTCTCATGGGCAAAAGGAGCTGCTTTGACTCCCAGTACATTATCTGTGTTGCCATGCCTTCACTACCTGACTTGTGATGACCAAGTAGAATTTTAGATCCACACTCAGAGGTAGTGGGTGGTCTTGCACACAAGTAGAATAGTGGAAAGGACTAGGTCTGTCTACTACCACAATGATGTCAGTCAATTCTTTATTCCCAGAGCAAGAGCTCTCCAAGATGGGGACCAGGGCTCAGAGCCATAACTGTTTGTTCAAATGGACGTAGTCCCCCATGATGAAGGGACATGCCCTTCAGGACTATATAGGATCAGGAAGTGGCCATGGGCCACATCTTGTACAATATTCCCTCACCTATTGTGGGAGTTACGTTCTAGAGACTATGATAGGTGATAATCCATGAATAGTGGTGTTATAATTAATTTTATTATTTACATATATACTTTACATTTATACTTTATAAACCATTCCTACTCTCCTATAAACTCATTCCACATTCTTAAACCTATGTAATTTTAACAACTTACAAAATTCTATGTGAATACTCACTGGTGAAGTACACATTTACCACAAAATTCCATGATACACCAAAAATTCTGTGATATAGGATTAGATGTGTTTTATAAAACAACCCATAATACAGTGAACCCATGCTAAGTAAACCATAATATAGCAAGCGGAGACTGTATTAGCATACAAGAAGAGATTTTTGTCCAACTTTCTAGCTGGCGTTAATTACGTAGACTGATGTCTTTAAGGTCTCTTCTCTCGCTTTTAAGTTACACAGCTCTATAAGTGCTTTTCCTTATTTTAAGATTCAAATCACCTTTGTTGGTTATTGTTGCAGCATACCTACTGTCACACTAATGATATTATTTTACTGTATGAGGTCATCAAGTGTGTTTGGCTATACAGTAGCATAATTGGAGATATCCTGTAAGGGTTGTGTGTGGGGGCTGGGCTGAAAGAAGAGGCAAGCAGGGAATAGGTATGAACTGAAGAGCCATCTTTATGAGTACCTTCAAGTTTTCACTTTGAGCTTTTGATTCTCTTAGGTTAATGGGATTATTCTGATTCCTTTTGTTCAGTAAAGTAGATTTTGGATAAAGATATAAAATATATTTGAAATATTATTGAATGAACACCTAAGGATAATCTAATTTCTTGTTATTGTAGAGAAACTGTAACTTTTCTTCAGAATAAGCAAATGATACTTGACAGCTCACCTCGGATTTTCAGGTTTTCTATGTGTTGCTTTTGATTTGGTGAAACAGCATTTTATTGTAAGTACGCTGAGTTTAGTCTGCATGTATATGGTTTAGTCTTGATAGAATTTGTACAGAGAAATCTTTTTTTATTGTATCTCTTCCTCTAGTCTTATCGGACATAGGTTATGGTTAGAGGACTTTATCTTCTATTCATGCTGGTACTATATGGATAGAACCTTTTAAAATCTTCCTTAAGGATTTTTATCAGGAGGCATTTGAGAAGTGAATGATATTTCACGTGCCTTGAAAAGTAATGAATTTAAATATATTTTATAACACAGGAATATCAAAGTATGACATTAAAACTTTTGTCTTCAGCATTAATACATGTCATTTTCTACTGGTAAATATTTGACCAGATTGAACTTAAATTTTACAGACAAAGAAAAGACTTAAAATTGAAAATTCAAGAGTTCAAAGAAGAAGTGACAGGTCAGGAGGACTACTTCACCAATGAGATGAGGCTAAAAAGAAATCCCAAAAGAACTACTAGATATGGAAAATGGAGTCAACAATTTGAAGACAACATGGAAAGATGCATAAACAGTCTAAATATCAACAGGAAGAGATGCTCTGAAATTGAAGATAAATGTAAGCTGGTGCCACAATAATAGTCAGATAGGCTCTAAGAGAGATTACATTGTCCCAAGTAAAGGCTGGGTATGCTCCTTTCAGGGAAGAGGGGGACCAATCCATCCTGTGCTGGGGAAGAGAGATTTTTATGGGGAAGTTTCTGGCAAGCAGGGTTGGGTGGAGGTGGAGTCCTGATGTGGCCCCCTTCCATGCTGTTGATAAAAGGTTAGGGAGATAGGATGTCTTAACAGGATGGTCTGTCCTTGATTTCCAGTCAATGGGAGGTTTTCAACAACAACTGGTCTTGCTTCAGAGAGTGAGACATTCCATTCTTCATGCTAACTGGAATATGACAGTTTTCAGTTTTTATTCTTTTGTCTCCTAACTCAGTAAAGAATACAGAGAAGATGAAGAAGGAAGATTTAGGAAAAATGAAGTATTCCTGTAAGAAATATCAGATCCCATGTAAACAAACCTAAGGATAATGGGAATCCCATAATGAAGGAAGGAAAGCAGGAAGGAAGAAAAGAAGGAAAGAAGGAAGGAAGGAGTAATCCCACCTGTCCCCAGACAGCACTGTGAGATGTGTCACAGTGAGGGATGCTAGCTAGTGAATGTAGTTGCCTCATAATCAGACATCATCTCATAGACCCACATACAAAAACACACTTTATCACAGATATGAATCTAAGGTTTCTGTCAGCTGCAAAGTAATTTTAAAGTCATGATTTCTGCCCTTTGAGATAACCTAAAAAACCTAATAAATGTGATAGAGAATTACATGCATGTCTTTAATGGCTGCTCAGAGAACCACCATCACCTCGGGGACATGTTACTATTGTTCTTATAGCGGTGTTCAGAAACATCGGATTTAGTTTTTTACATAATGTAGGACTGATCATCATACTTGTCTGAGGATTGTTTGATCCCTGTTTTACTTAACAACTATAAGAAATGAAGGTATGAAAGCAGAACTTTATTATTTTGTTTCTATTAGCTGTTACAATGGCATTGTGGATATGATTCAGAAAGGTCTCTTTCTTTTAGATATGCTAAGTATTTATAAGTGAAGTGAAATGGTTTCTGGGGATTCAGGAGGCAGGACTTGGAAAGACCGACTCTGTATGTCATTTTGAGTTTTGATGTTGAACCTGGAGGCTGGTGAAGCAATTTCTAATGTTTTTAAATTGTTTCAAAACTTAGAAGAAGAAAGAAAATCATATCCACTGGGACTCAGTCACAAACAGCAGCCACAAATCCACACTAAGGGAGGTATCTCTCCAGGTGGATTGATACACACATCCTGTAATCTCTGAGTCCACAATGGTTTAATGGTAGCTGTCACCATCATAGGTTCATCCTAACACCATTCCTGCCCTGGGACATCTTTCAGAAGAGCATTCTGGACCCATGATCCCAAGAGTATGCCTCAGTGAGGAGGAACTCTATGCGTGGTACCATCCTGGCTTCTTGGTGGAGCTCTCTCCTGACAGGCCATCCATCTCCTGGTACTCATGTAGAATTTCCTGCCCACCTCAGGCCTCTCCCCTGGTGCCTGCCCTCATCTCATAGACTGGGAGGTCCTCTTGCATCTCCGTAGAGGCTTTGGATAGACCTCAGCATCCTGACTTCATGGGCAAGACCCTTGATTTCTTTGTGGGTGTAATTCCTGGGATTTCAGGTGCAGGGTCATGTCAGCCTCCTCCCTGGCGCACTGTCGTCCCTCTGCCCAGGAAGAAAGGCAAACCTCAGGTGTTGAAATCTTCTCACCTGGCCTTATTCTCACCAGGAACTGTTCTAACTTATGCTGACTGACACCATGAGCTGAATGAGACTTTTCTGTAAATGGTCGGACCTCCAACTTTGTTCTGTGCAGGCTTGTCAGCTGGTCTGCCTCAGTGACGCTGTCCTCATCTATTCCCAGATCAAGACCTTTAGTGTACTGCAATCTCTTGAAGAATATACAGACTATTTACCTTGCTTCCTAGGAACTGTCAAACAGAACCATTGTGGATTGCCCTCCATGGGGTCAGCTCCACTTTGTGACTCAGAGAACTACCTGCTGCCCTTGACCTGGACTGTGTCATTCTCACTGCCTGCTCTCTCCCAGACCCGCAATACTTATCTCCACCAGAGAGGATGGCCATGCGCTGGACTTCACATCTCTGAGTGCATCATCATAGTGTCATTCTGGGCCAGGTGCTGGTACAATCCCTATATACGCATCCTTCAGGAGGTGACACAGATGCTGAGGTCCAAACATGGGGAAAACTCCCTGGTGAGCAGAGGATACTGAGAGTGGGCCTTCGAGGTCGCCATTCTGTTAAGGTCTCTGAGGATTTGGTTTCCCTGGCATTGTGTAGGTTTGACCTGCCTAATATTGGCCAACAGGTTGATCTTTCTCTGTACCAACCAGGTGGTGCCAGTGGGTAGTATTAAGGTTTGATGCAATATGGAACTGCCTTTTCTCTGTCATCCATGGGTGGAGTATCTGATCAACAGTATACCCAGTGGGTGGGCTATTCATTGACCAGTATATCCAGTGCCAGGTTTTGTGGCGGGTGAGCTATCTGCCTGGTTTACCACAGGCTCTGGTATGCAATGATTGTGGGAGGGCTTCACACTGGGAAATTCTTGATTTCTGGTTATGGTAATATGCAGCACAATTTCAACAATGGGCTCCAGTCAAGTTCCAGTGTTCTTGCTCATCTTGCTCCCTCTCCCAAGTCAGCCTTCCTGGGCTCCACATCTCAGCACTGGTAGTATCGCTTCTCAGTGCCTCCACAGCTGTTCATGATATCTCTAGCCTCATGCTCTACAGCCATCCCACTGCATATCCAGAAGCTCTGAAGCTCCAGCTCAAATCCAAATTCACAGCTTATCTGAGAACTCCACCGTGCATGCTTACCCATCCTTAGTGAGTCATTGAATCTCCAGTTTAAGTTCCTGTCATTTCTTCGTGATTGTCTTAGCAAAATAGATGGGGTTTTATTTGGAGTCCTTAGGGAGTGACCTGAAAGTATTTCTTATCACATCCCTATTGGGAATCAATCTCCATATACATTTAATTTTATAAAAAAATTCAATGATTTATTTTATATACTCTTTATTAACAATTTCTGCAAAACATTGAAAAATCAGTTCTACATTTATATCTAAGTTTCATCCACAAATTCTACCATTATCTTACAGAATAAATTTTCTCATAGAAAGTCATGTGAATCATAAGCCTCAGCTCTTTGTATTCCTTGTCATTCACATTCATTCCCACTTCTGGGATTAATTCCCAGAGCAACGTATTGACTTTCCTATCACTAGAACTATTCTGGCTGTTTGATTCAAATAAAATACTGCCCAAAACTTTATATAGCATTCTTTCAATTACTCACACTGCATCATTATCCTCCTATCAATCTGTATTCATTTCTCTATATTAGCAATCTCCTCCTTTGATTTACTTCCCTAATAATATGGCCCAATACATGACTACATCTCTATGCAAATACACAAAATTCCAGTGCCCTACTGCTCTCTGAATATAGTTCCCTAGTGAAATTTCAAGCCAAACAAATATGGGATGCCCATTCTATGCCCGCATTGTTTTGGACGTACTAATGCAAAACCACAATATATGCAAGTCTAGAAAAGAAAAGAGTTTTAGAAATGACTGACAATTTGCTCACATTTGTGTAGCTAGTAAATTGCAAAGACAGAAAGGTATGTGAAGAATCTGGTTCCAGAACTTATACTATTGATTTTCATCTTATACTGTATGTACATTTCAGTATTCTGCAGTATTCTGTGGGAACTGAGCCCACGGATTCACCTAGAAAGTTTCTCCTTCATTTTCCTTCACGGAGACTAGCACAGACACCCCCTCAGCTACTCCAAAAAAAGCGTGGTTCACAGTTCTGATCCTTTGTCCAGTTCTCCTGAGATGTCTAATTTAATTCCAATCTTATCTCTTAAAATAACTTCAAATGTAACCTCTTCTCTTCATACTATCAGGTTTTCATTTATCTCTTATAAATTAATGAAATAGCAACTTAACTACATTCCCACTCTCACCTTCCAATTAACACTATTGCAGAGTTTTCTTTTTAAACAATCCTAGAGATAAAGCAACTATGGCAAAAGGTTTATTACCAATAGGTGAACACACAAGAAAGGTATGATGGCAGCTGACTGTAATATTATTTCACCTTCTCTTTAAGCTGTATTTTTTCCAAGATACTATTGAATAAAAAATATCTACCTTCTGATTCTCTTATGAATAAAGTCCAAAAACACATCCTGTATGTCCCTTATAAGATCTAGACCCTGACACATTATCATCATTCCTGTTCTGCTCTACTAACTTTGAACACAATCATATTTCACTTTCACTCTTTTACCGAGACCTCTCAGACCACAGCCTCTAAAAGAAACATTTTCTTGCTCCAAATCTAAGCCAAGTATCCTCCTCTGTTTCTACTAAATTCTTGTTGTACCTATCTAACACACCATACTGAATTGCAATCACAGCCTAAGCTTTCTCTCTCGCTGTGAGGAGAAAGATTGCATGTTCCTTGTTCACTGAATGTCTGGCCTACAGCAAGCACACAGTTATTTAATGAAGTTTGCTGTGTTCAAAAATAAAACTTTTCTCCATGTAATATAATTGAAAAAAACAACTAAAAAGCATTTTTCAGATGGTTTTGAATAGAAAGGACACTGTACAAGTCTAGTGCTTAAAACAGACAATCTTACCCTGAACCCCAAAGTATGTAAAGTTGCTTTGGTAGAAACTAGAGTCTGGAAAACAGACCAGAAACACAGAATTTGAGAGGATTTGATTATTTTGATCATTATTACATAGCCTTAATGTCCTTCACTGAAAGTAAAGTCTTGCATTGTTACCCAAACTCTATTAACCAGCTTTTAATAAAGGTTTTGCTCAATATCATGTCTAGTCCCCTTAATTTCTAATTAACTTGTTCAAAATTAGTTCATCATTTCTCCATTTAAATCTGTCTCCTATGGTGGGGTAGAATTTAGGTCAGTTGCCTCCAGGTCAAGTGAAGTTCACATTCACTCCAAGGAACAGAATTCATGTCCCAAGGCAAGAGCCATTGAGATGAGCAACTATCTAAAAGTAAATGCTTGTCTTTTCATTCTACTTCTGCCTGTGTGCTCACCATCATTTGGCAGGGAGATATGGAGGAAAGGAGGAAAAGAGGAATGAGTAAAAGAACGGAGGGAGGCAGTGAGGCCTGCCTTTTTTTGAAGTCCATCTAATATGTTCAAGACCTTATTACTCTATATCACAAGTAATCAACAGTCCACACTAAGGTCCAATCTATCTTACCAAATAGATGTTTATGAGATCCAAACAAATTGTGCTCAAAATCTTTCTATAGATCAATTTCCAGATGGTGGCACGATGAGACATCTTCGGATCATGTCCCGCAGACACTGTAAAAATAAGCAAAAATTTCACCTATTTTCCTTAGACAAAATCCCAGGGATAATGAGGACATCAGTTGGAGATGGATGAGCTGCTCAGTAATGGTGGGGCAGGGCACCTAAAAGTTTCTCAGCTAAGCTGTTGGGTTGGATTTGGGATGGAGCTCGGGAGTCTCCAAATGTGTGGTGGGACAGAGGCTAGGGATTTTGGGACTAGATGCAGGGGCAGTGAGAGCCAGGCCCAGTGGTGCTGAAATGTAGAGTCATGGATGTCTGACATAGGAGTGGGTAAAACGAGAGCCAGTAGACCAGCACCAGAACTGAGCCCTGGTGCTGAAATTGCTCTGGGAATGGCCATAACTAGAAATCATCCAAAGGGCTCAAACTCTTCCCACAAAAGTTTCACAACAGATACTTGGATTCATAGAGCAGAAATCCCACTCATCGCATAATCACCCACAGAAACCTCACCCATCCAATACTCCATGCACTGGATTACAGTGAGAAGTCAGTCCCAAAACTCAATGCTACCTCATAGTGCATCCTTGCGTGTTGAGTCAAAACTGCAGCCCAACTGCCAATTCTGGGCAAGTCAAACATGTCCCACTGAAAGGATGGTCCCCCTAGCCAAGGGCTCAGAAACAGTCTGTATGTGAGGCTGTCAAACGTATCGCTTGTTGAAGTGAATAAATAAGGTGAAGAAGCAGGGTGGCTTATAGAAACTTCTTGGAGCCTGTGCCTACAACGCACAGTACCCAGACTTGGACAATAGTTTGTGTCATCAAGGGAAGTGCCCATTCTCCCCACTCTGCTGTAATCAATAAAGAGGAAGCTTAGTTTAGATATGTAAAGCCAAAACATGGTCAAACAATTACCCAGGCAACTGGAAAACCAGAGGCCTGCCCAGTGAGGAAAACCTTGGCTGGGAGGTTTTGTTCCCTGCTGAGGCTCCGGAAGAAGCATAGAAGCTGTATAGTTATCTTAAACCTTTTAAATGTAAAGTCACTTTATAAACATTGTTAGAATAGCTGATTTACTTGCATTTTTCTGTGAACAACTTCCTTGTGTAATGACAATAAATACTCTAGTCAGTGACTTGGGAAAGCTATTTGGGGTGAGATCCCCGACAGTGGAACCCCCTTGACCATACTTTCTTTCTAGTTTGGTCTTTTCTTTCTTTCTATTTCTCAATCCTTTGCAGCCCCTTCATTCAGTCCTACTTTAGGAGTTGATCCCGACACCACTCTAAACACAATAGCCCATTTCCAGACTCAGCTCCGTCCTGCTCCAGGAGAAGATAAAGTTGACTCAGGGTCCAATGTGGGGAGGGCTACAGTGGTGTCCTGGGAATGAGATCTGACAGGCTCACAGTCAGTGTCTTTGTGCACTCAGTAACTCAGAATGAACTCCAGCGTGACCTTTAATGGAGTTGG
>RJWH01011828.1:0-10721 GCA_004363575.1 Solenodon paradoxus | reverse complement strand
AAACATATGATACTTTAAGCATTCCAGTGCCAGAAATGTCCAATAACATCCACAGTGCCAGAGATAACCCCACAGTGCCAGAGCGCTTACTTGCAGGGAGTTCTGCTCCCTTTGAAGAAACAGGCACACTGGTGGTGGGGGTTGGGCAGTATCCTCTTCCTGCAGGGCTCCTGTTTGTTCACCACAGGTGGGAACACCAGTGGTGGCCACAGCCCTCCACAGTCAGGGTCAGCAAGGACCATGTTTAACATGGGACAAAAAGGGCACCTGCTTATATGCCCCCCTCAACAGACTGGGCCTGGGGCAACTCAACTGACTTGGTTTATTTTAAAAAAGGACGAAATTGACAATTATACTAAAATGATGGGACAGTTGGAAAATATGAAAATAACAGTGCTATCCCATTTAAATCGTTACGTAAGCATGGGAGAAAGCCTAATTATGTCAGCCGAGGAAATCCCATACAGTAACCCCCAAGACCAAACCCAGAGTTGGTATGAGTGGGCATGATCATGGGGCACACACAGCAAAGTAGGGCCTGTAATATACTCACTCTATCAAATTTCCAAATTAAAAAAAAAAACACTAAATTTTAATTTACATTGTGATTTGTGCATTTCACACAGAAACATCACCAATTAACTTTAATGAGTAAAGAATTCAATCTCAACTCTCACTTTTAGAAAGGGAAAATATTCAACATTCAAGTCTTTATTTGAAGATTTTTATTTTAGTTGAAGATGGTTTCTGTTTCCAGAACTCTACCAGTCATATGCCTCAGGGTTTCTTTTTTTCTTTTAAGATTCTTAGCCTCTTTTTTCCTCATCATGACACCATTTGATCTTTCAGTAAAGTAGCTGCCAAAACATTTCACCTATTAATCAGGCTATTAATAAAAGTCATTGCACACTCACCCTGGGTCATATATAACAGCACACGTGGAGCTCCAACACCCCCATGATGTAGGCACCATCATTGGCTCCATGTTGCAGAAGAAAGAAGTTGCATATTAGTAAGCTCAAGCTGTCTGCCCAATTACTTTACAAAACAAACTGACAGAGCTTGAACCTGAACTCAGGTCTTAGCTGCTGAATAAAACTGTCTATTTGGCAAAAATGAATGTTGTTTCTACACCCATGAAATGTCAGATCAAGCATATTCAATGGTCTATAATCACATGAGGCATTTCTTCTTTCTCAAATGGTTCCCACCTGTTGGGAGTTCAACCCTTCTGATTCTTATTACATCAAATAGCAAGTCAGCAGGTCTCTAATAGAGAACATTTGAGAATCAGATGGAATAGAAACACCCTCCACATCTCCAAATAACCAAACTAAGTTATACTTCCAAACGCCAATTGCTTGTAAAAATGAAAACATGATAAATGTTTAGGAAAACCTGACCAGCTCTTTCAGAAAAAAAAAAAAAAAAAAATCAATACTGAAAAAAGTTCCATGACCGAGAAGTACGACATTTTGTCATGGCACATGCTACTCTCAGGACTTTTGTTTCATTAAAAGCAGAATATTGTAATCCCACCAAACTCAAGTGTGTAGCCACGTGCCCTGATGGAGTACTGGCAGGGTGTAAACCACAGACATGGCGAAGTCCAGAGTTCACATCCCCAGGCCAGCAGGATCAACCGCGATGAACAACTAAATACAATGAAGTGCTTCTTCCTCTTCTCTTCCTACCTGCCTGGCCTGTGCTTGCCATCATTCCTGCCTGCACCTTTCCGTACAAAACAAAGCTTCAAATGCATCTCATTCTTTACAGAGAATATGTGAAATAGTGATGTTTTTAATGCTGTGTAGCAAATGATCTTCGAAGGGGTGTGTCACATTTGACAGGGCCATGCCAGATAGTACCTGTGTCCTAACAGAAGCATTGCTGAGTTATCTCCCCGCACATTCAATTTAGAGATGCCCTTATTTTTGTCAGTTGGCAGCAATCTTATCCTGAAGGGCTCAGTGTCCTTCAATCAAAACAATGTTTTCCTGAGTCATCTTTGATTAGGAATTAATTTGAATGTTCTATGACCTCTATCAAGAGAACAATTCTGTCTTTCAATGATATTACTGTTCTCAAATGAAATGCTCTGGACTTAAAGGCACACTCATATTTTCGTTCACAATCCTAGACTTGAAAGCTCAATTCTTAGGAATGATACCTACAGAAAGAGAAATGCCAATTGGGGACAGAGAAATGCCAATTGGGGACGAAAAAGGTGACCAACAAGCTAATGAAAAAATTAAAGAACAACACTGGACTTTTCCCCTCCTCCCACTCAGCTGTAAATTAGGATTGTTTTTATCTCCCGGGTCCTCTGGGTAGTTCAGTGTTTGTGAGACTGAGCTGCCAGAGTTTGCTGCTGAGTTTCCATAGATTAGGTATTAAGCAACATAAACTTCTTCGAAAAACAGGACATGATCTTTGTACTCTTGGGAGAACAGAGGCAGAACCTTATAATCGCTTGCTAATTACCCCGAGCAAAGTAATTTGTTTTATCTGTCTGCCACTGGGTTTCCGGCAAAGTGTGGAAAAAAAAAAACTATTATGGGATTTTGCTCAAACTAATTACTACTATTTTATCATGAAGACTGTTCAAGCGTAATCCTCTTTCCTTGGCTTGCTTTCTCCTTGAATTTATAAAGTCTTATGGTAAGCTGAAACATAGTTTCAACATCTAAGACTGTAATATATACGCCTGATTTTTAGCCTCCCACTATAATAATGTGCACTGATACCTCAGTACTCTTAATGGCTTCTCACAAGTGTTGTATGTAGATTTCCTCCGTAGAAGGCTCTGGAGTCAAAAGGAATCTTGAATTTATGATGAGCATACATAAATGTCATAGCGCCACAGTCTTAGAATGAACAAAGAGTACTCCTATACATAGCTTCATAGAAACGTTCCAATCATCATGTGAAACAGCACAGTAAATAATTGTTCAGAACCTATTAACCCTCGATCCATTTCACAGAAGGGGCAAATCCTCACTCCACTGAACCTGAGCTTGTGACTTGTCTTGGTCAGTGGGATATGAGTGGACTTGACAAAATCAAAGACTTCAACTGTGCTTGCACACTGGGATTTTGTCCTCACTGTGAGAAAAACTGTCCTAGGAAGCTGGTCTCAGAAGAATGAGGGACTTGTGGAGAAAATCCAAGAGAGATCCCAGAGGCAAGCCTAGGAGAGCTCAGCCTAGAGGAGTGCCACCCCAGCCAACCTGCTGGCAGGCCATCCAGAATCAATGTGCATTGTTGGAAGTCTTGGAAATTCTATGGTTGTCTGGTACAAAACAAAGCTGATCAATCCACCTGATGTCATTACCACTGCTTTGCAAAGAATGAGAAAGTAACACTCAGATAAATGAAGTAATGTGCTCTGCGCTTCCAGAAATTAAATCAGTCATAATTGCCTCTTTGAAAAGAGAAAAAGAAAAGAGGACAGTGATGTGTATGAGGTTGTCTGTGATATACATTCGATGCCAATAAAAAACTAAATCTACATGTTGCTAGATGAAAGGTAAAATATATAGAAAGTCTGTTTTCCCTTTGTCTGATCTGTTCAGGATGAGTTCTAAATGCTGATGGCTTTGAGAATGGATACTGACATCTCAGTCACAATATTAGTGAGACATATTGGCTAATAGAAACCCTAAAGTTTTATTTTCTTTATCAAGCCCATTAAGGTGAAATCCAGCTCTGGCAGAAGTCTCATTTGAATGGCTGGTATGGTTTCCTTGATTGAAATGACTGCTCTGTTGATTTGAATGAATGGCACTGCTAAAAAGTACACTGTCAAATATTGATAGCTAATTAGATGGATTTATCATAACAGTCAACTGCACTCATAAAAGGAAAGGAAGAGCTATTAAAGATCTTGACAATAAAATAAACAGAGCCCCAGAACCCCAATGTTTAGTCAAAGCTCATCTCTCAGTTTAGCACTCGAAGCAGGAAGGTTTATTTTTACAAAACCAGTAAATGGTGAACCCATGGGATTATGTACATATTTGAAGAAAAATCGGTACTACGGTTAAGTCTATTATAGAATTCCTGGGATTCTTGACCAACCAGTTTTTTATAAACTCTGGATGCTTCTAAGTGGTCAAGCTGTTAACATTTTTTCAGGAACAATATGAGAAAGTTTTCTAATAAAGAATTGTTCCAAGGACAAAGAAAAAAATTGCTGACACTTAAGGCTAAATAAAAAGTTGTAGACAATCATTAAGCCTTGACAAAGACATCCATATCAGGTGAAGATCATGTCACGAAAGCAAAGATAGAGAGTAAAATTCCACACAAATAGAAATAAACTGAATCAATTTGAATGAGAGGAAGGGAAAGGAAAACTGAAGAACTTCAGATATTTAAGGAAGAAATGAGCATGGCGCATTCGGTGGAAGGCCAGCCCATGAGTAAAGTTGATAACTACCAGGGGTCGTAATAAGGAAGGGCCAGGATCAGAGATGCCAGTATCATGGGGTAAAAAAAGAGGGTTGGTGGATACTGAGACTATTTAATAAATTTCTCTTCCCATGAGATATGACTCGTTAGCAAAAAGGCAGTCATTATCGTGTCCACTACAGAGAAATTAAAAGCAGCAATGCCCAAAACTGTGCTGACCCATGAAGATACTGAGATGGTTCAGGTTGACAATGTTCCTTCTTCACAGACTCATGACTGATTCTTGGCAAATGTGTTCATGGGTTATTTCACTAAGTTGTAAGATTCCTTTTAGCATTCCTTTGTTTATTTACCTTGTTTATCTTTATCCTCTGGACTTTACAGCATGTGACACCTTCTCCAAAGATAAACAAAGGAATGGAAACAATTCCATGTAACAGAAAGCTAATGATTGCTTACATTATGTGATTATAATAACAGATAGAGCACTAGCTACCCTGTGTTGAATGTATGCTCCATGGAAATTGCTTTAGAGTCCAGAAAAACGCTTACAACCTCAAAAAGTTTACCGCCTAACAGGGAAGTTCTAATGAAACTAATTTCTTAAGCAGTCACTAGGTGTTATGTAGATTAACTCATGTTATTCTCATCAAAAAACTTAAGCAATGGGAACTATTACCCCCATTTGACAGTTGAGGAAAGTGAGGACCACAGATGTTTATTTGGAGAAGTTCATACACCCAGTTAGTCACTGAATCTGGCTGCGCAACCCATAGTCTTAATCTCTTGTGCCACAGTGCTCCTTGGAATGGCATAAATAGCTACGACACAAAATTAAATGCCAAGAATGGAGTCTTTCTTTCCCACTGGGTGACTGTAGAAGGTATCAGAGACACTAGCATTTGAAATGAATAAAAAGAAAGTGAAATTAAAGTCACTCCATGTGGTCATTTAAGAACAAAGAGGGATGTCACAAAGAGGGATGACTAAAATGATAGCTGAATTTTTTGCAGTTTCATAGAGCACCCCAATTTATACCTTCAGGGTGTCAAGCACTTAATAATATATTAGAAGGAAGTTCTGGGATTGTTGAAAAATACACTGGCTAAATTTTCTCAGATCTTTTCAAAAATTTTTAGGGCTTCAATCTTTCAGTGCCTAGTGGCCATATAATTTTATTCATCTACTTCAACATACAGATCCCAATAATGACTTAATTTACAAAATATTCTGCAAAATGGATTAGATGGGGTGTCAATAAATTTCAACCCATCAACCAAATCCAGCTGGCAGCCTGATTTTGAAATTAAGAGGTATTGTCGTTTTTTAAGGACAGGTGCAGGCAGGAATGATGTCAAGTAGGCAGGGAGAAAGGAAAAGAGAGGAGGAAGAAGTACTTAATTTTATTATTTTTATTTAGTTGCTCACATTGGCCATCCTTACCCTGACTCGGGATGTGAACCTGGGTCCATGGGATGTATGCAGACTGTTCCTTTGCAAGCAGTAGACCCAACCACTACACCCAACCACTACTCTACCAGGGCACGCCTTAAATACAGTTTTATTAGAACACAGACACACTCATTCATTTAATAATTGACTAAGGCTATGCTTGAACTGCAGTGGCAGAGTAAAGTAGTTGCAGCAGAAACCTTACGGCCTGACAGAGCTAAAATATTTACTATCTGTCCCTCTCCGGAAACTTTCCTGAACTCCTGTTTACAAAAGGAATTTAGATTGACCTCCCAATTTCATGAAAATTTTGTCTGGCCCTTATCAAAAGTGTGCCCATTAGTCCATGCAAAGTCTTCTATAACATTCAAAATTTGCCTACAGCATTGATATTATCTTTTCCCAAATGGATACCCAATCCACCCAGATTCATAGCCTCTTGCCTTTCTCATAAACTCCTTTTATTTTTTCAGAACTGTTCTAAGTTACTGATGCCAAAAGAATTCATCATCTTCAAGTACCAAGTATAAATCCGTAGAAGGCACTCTCCCAAGAGCTAAAATGCTAACTTTAAACAAAGCACAGGACCATTCTCTAAGACTTTACACCCTGGCATGGACTTACAGGTGAGAACAAATGGTTTGACGAGATAAACAAAAATCATCCAAGAAGAACATAACAGAAATTTACCCAGTGGGTCATTTTCCTAATGGCATCTTCACAGTCTTCTGCAAACCAAATGTGTGGACTGACGATCAACAACAAGCCCCCTTTCATATTTTGAAGCCCTAGACACCCAGTGTGACTGTACTTGAATTTGGAGCCATTGAGGAATTATACTTGAGGCTACATGAGGTCATAGGGGAGGGCCCTACCCTGAAAGGATTGTCCTTTATAAGAGGAGGGACCAAGGTGCTCATCCTATCCCCCAGGCCCCATGTATGAACACACAGAAATGGTCATATGAGAACATAATTTGATGGCTGCCATCTGCAAGCCAGGAAGAGTCCAACTCAGCTAGAACCTTAATCATTGACTTTCAGCCTCCAGAAATGTGAGAAAAAAATTTCTATTCTTTAAGATACATAGTCTATGATACTATATTTCATTATGGCAGCTTGAACAGACTAATACACCAAACCCAAACATCACCTAGAGGTTACCTTTCAAAAGGGGCAATGAAGGCATGTCACTTCCTCCTCAAGAAAGCAGTTTTACTGATGTGATTGTCTACTCTTGTGTGAATATGATGCTATTTGAACTATAGCCTTTAGTTAGCACCCAAGGTTTCCCACTATCTCAGTATTTCTCATTTTAACTATTTCCAAGCACAGACAAATGTTAGCTACTCTGCTCACTATGTCTGAACCTACCCTGCCAATCTCCGCAACTCTGTCTGCTCTGAATTAGCAGGAACATTCTCATCTTTTTTGTCCATTTAAAAAATCCTTCCTTTTTCCCTGTAAGTTCAGTCAATTGATTATGTCCTCTGAATCAAACCTAGTGCTTATATCGCTGATTTTGCACTAAATATATAAATACTGAAATAAGCCAAATATATCTCCAAATAGGTTTTCTATCTACCAAAAAGTTAATTAAAACACAAAATATAAAAATAAAGTTGATTTTGCTATAGTTTTGCAACTATAAAATACCTTATTTGCCTAGAAATATTTCACCCAAAATACATGGGAATTAGAAAATGAGTAACAGAAAAACTCTGTGAGGGATGGTGTATTTTATAGGAAAAGTAAACATATAAAATATGTATTTCATATATGCCAATTATTTCCCAATTAACTTACAGTAATAAAACAATATTCAAGTGACAACATGATTATTTGAATCTTGAAAAAATTAATCCAAAATTTATCAAAAATAGAAGAGATTAAAATAGCTAACAAGGCACACCCTGGTGGCTGGGGTAGCTAAGTGCAGGCCATGTAAAGCACAAAGACCAGGGTTTGTGACCTAGGGCAGGCAGCAGGGAGAAGGGCTATATTAATGCTTATATTAAATGTTAGACATCAGCACTCCCAGGTGGAGTAGTAGTTATGTCAGTCACCTCCAAAGGAGCGCAAAGCCACATACACCTGAGTTCAAGTCCCGGGGTCAGCAGGGAAACAATCGATGTCAACCATGTGCCTGCCTGCCTACTTGCCTTCATTTCTGCCTACACCTTTCCTTTGAAAACAAAATTAGACATACGAGCTATAATAATTAACACAGTATTGTATTGAAACAACAATTATAAACATAGGCTAGCTTATATATAGATGCCAGTGTATAAAACTTTAGTAATAGTTTAGAGAAAAATGTCAAATCAATAGAAGATGGACACAATTGAATATGAAATCAAGAATACTGAATACTGGGAAATGATTGGTATACTCATCAAATTAAATTTATATACATATAAACTATATAGTCAGCTATATAAAACCAAAACCTTAAAAACAGATTAAAATAGGTAAATATATGCACTGTGTTAAAAAGTCATTTCTAAGCCTAAAAGCAGTGAAATAAATATATCAATAGATTTGACCTCATAAAAAAGAAGTCTATACATTTGAAATATTAGAACCAAATTTAAATTTAACAATAAAAATTAAAGCAGAGCAGGGCAAAATATTTAAAGCAATTATGACAAAGGATTCTTACTCTTTAAGAAGCCCAGATAATAGGCAGTACAAAAGTGTGAAAATACACCCAAATGTTGACTGGGCTTCATTTCTGGATGTCTTTTTATCCCTCCTCTAATTTTATGTTTATTTGAAAATTTCCAGCAGTAAACAAATGAGTCTTATAATTAGAAAAGTAAATGATTAGAAAGAAAGAAAAGGGAAAGATAAATGAGAGGAAGAAGTTGCCAAGATGACTTTAAACAGCAGAGAAAAGTTATTGGTTAAAAGTTCACCAAATATTTTGAAAATATAAGACATCTTATAGAAAATTTAATGTTTAGGCATGCCCTGATGGCCTGGCAGATAAGTCTGCTGGTGCAATACACACACATCCCAAAGACGGGTGTTCATGACCTGGGTTCAGAGGCAGCAACACATAAAAATGTTTCTTCCTTTTCTCTCTTCCTGCCTTCTTGCCTGCCTACTTTCCTTCATTCTTACCTGTACATTTCAAAAAAAAACGTTTAGTGTTTAAGTGATCACAAAGGGTTGTCTCCTGGAATGTGGGTTACTTAATGTCTGATTCTAAAAGGGGCTTTGGTCCAAAGAACAAAGTCACAAGAAAACAACTTTGGAAAATTCTGAAAGCAAAAGCAATTTCATGAAGAATAATATACTACTCAATTTATACTCTTAGACTAAATAAAAGTATATAATCCAATCCAAAGTTCTCTATTTCCATCTCACGATTTATGAACAGTCACTGAAATCTAAAACTGAATTATTGCACTAGCATTTACTTTGGGACAACTGATTGTGTGAATACATATAAAAACCAGAGGAATTTAAGAGGGAAAATCATGTTTTTAATTTGGAGCAAATTATGGGCAATCGGAAGTTGGATACAAGAATTTGCTTGTATTCTGCTCAAAAATAATCTGTGTTCAAAAGTGGGATGCCATTGAGGTTTTAATACAGTAACATTACTATAAAGTACTCTAACAATAATTTGTAAAAAGCTAACTGGTACATCCGTGTGGCTCAAACTGCTGAGGCACTTAAGGTGCCATGTAAAGTCCAAGGAAATGGGTTTGTGACCCAGTGGCTGGGGGTGTGGAAAAAAAGACTATCATGTGCCTTTGTCATCGGGAGGAGTCAATCCAAGGAACAAAGTAAGTATTTCCCAATCTTGAAGAGCCTTCAGTCCCTGAGGATCAGAGAGAAGCAAACAAGCAATGAGGATACAAGGTGATAAATGTCGAGGCAGTGTAACGGGGTGAGTTTTGACAGCATAAAAAGAGAATTTGTCTCAATAATGAGCAGTCAGAAAATATTTTCTGACAGAATATTGTTTAAGTTGAGACATGAAAGGGGTAAAGTTCGTCAATTTAATATGGAGGAAGAGTTAAAAGCAGAGGGGACACGCATGTGCTCAGAGCCAACAGAGAGCAAAATTTATTTCCGGAGCACAGATGTGAAGAGAGGATGAGAAATAGAGCTAGAATAGCTTAATCAGGTTAAGGAGTTTGGACTTCTGAAGGTAAGGGAACACCATTTAAACAAGAATGGCAGGACGATAAAATCGGTTTTCCTAGCTGTTGAATAAAGAAAAAAGAGAAAGACACGGTAAATCAAGGGGTTCAGCTATGAGTTTCATACACACTGGGAACCGAAGCAAGAACATGATGCTGGAAGGTTGAAGGACACCAAGGTTTAAAAATATTTAAGTGTCAGAATCTTTTAAGATTTAGTAATTGGATGTGGGGAGAAGAGGGCTTTTGAATATCTACACAATTGAAGTCAAATTTATCAGCACAGTTTTACAGAAAATCCCCTTGTCCTTTCATTATCTGTACAGTCTGTAGTGGTGTCACTTTCTACTCCTGATACCAGTGATTAGTGTTTTCTTTTTCCCTGATGTATCTGGCTAGAGGTTTATCAATTTTATTGACTTCAAAAAATTACCTCGTGTCTTCATTGCTTTTGCCTATTTTGGTTCTGCTTTGATTTCCACTCTGAGATTCATTTGTTTCCATAGCTTCCAGTATTTCCCTCACAAATATGCATTGGTCAAGAGTCAACCAAATGAAGATGCAAAGGGAACCCTTTGCAGTTTTTCTGGAGTTCTCTAAATATCCAGCTCTCTCCTCTCTTGTACCCTATCTGCATTCTCTGGCCTCCAGAGGAGGGTAATAGGAATAGATAGCTGCAAGATTAGAAGGACCATCTCTT
>RJWH01011827.1:0-10723 GCA_004363575.1 Solenodon paradoxus | reverse complement strand
TTAGTTGTATACATGTAAATATATACAACTTTCAGGCAGAGAGATAGGTGATAAAGAAGTACACTATGAGAAACAAACATGTATTAAATGGCAATTCTCTCACCTGGACGTTGTGCAAGGAAGCAGGCTGGACGGAGTCGTTAGACTTCATTGCACTTTTCATTTGCTATCATGACTGAGTGAACCCTGATGTTTACCTCCTCTCGGTACTGAGCATCACACACCCAAGTTTAAAATGTTGTGCAGAGTGATGCTTCTTTTTCCATGTCCTCAGTCCTCACAAAATTAGTAATAATGTGTACATTTTTTTTTTCAGAAGAGCCGTTTAATAGGGCAAGTCATATAAAAGATTCGGCTATACTTCAGTGCAGTCACTTGGGATTCCCTAACCCTAGGAGGTTCCAATTGTGTTGGAAGAAACATTAACTTGGTTTGAACTGTTCAACTGATCAACTGATTCTGTGGTCCACAAGCCTGCTTCCTCTTCTTCTTTAGAAGAAGGGCTCATTGAGGAAACAATGAAATCTGTGAAAACGATGGTTCCTGTAGGGAGTGTGTATCCTTTGGAGAACACCTTTAATCTTTTAAAATGTCAACATTCAAGTAAAGCGGAACCCCAAAAGGAGATCAGTTCTCATTTCATTTTATCAAGAAGTCATTCTTCCTAGCCCTTCCTTCCTATAATTGCTAAGGTTTGCTATAAACCCAAACATCCTAACTCACCTGAATTAGATGTTAGGCATGGGCCTTTATGAGACAAGAAGAAGATGGCACTGGCAGTTTAATTATATTTCCATTCCACCTCCTACAACTTTCTCATTTCTGCCTCGTGCAGTTGTAATCTTTCGCTGTCCATCTAGTCACTTGCTTATCTCTTTTAGAATTACCATCTGTGACAACCTGATATAAATCAGTCTTTGAGAGATAAGTGAAAAACAGCAAAAGAGGAGTATCATATTGAAATCTTAGAATATACAAAAATTAGAGAGATAATTTGTCTCATTTCTAAGTATGGTAATAATGACATGTGGTTTATTCCTATAGATTAGACATCATGAAAATGACCACAAATGGAGTACTTGTCAGTACTTTCTGCCACTCACTTGCATGGGAGAAAGTCAATCACAGTTTAAAACACATAAATACCATTGCTATGATCCAAAATCTAGTGGAAACAGGAAACCAATGTTAATCAATTGTCCTCGCCCCTCAAGTAATACATTCATATATTCATCAAGAACCAAAAACTGACATTTGTTATTTTTTGTTGCAAAGGATCTATTTGACTTTTTTACAGTGTCCTTATATACTGTGAAGTGATGGTTTACCCAGTGAATGCAACCTGATGTCATTGTCAGATACCTTCCAATCCTGAGGGAGGATTCAAAGAGGTGGAACTGATTGAGCATGACTTTTTCCTCATAGACACTCTGAAGAAAGAGCCTCCAATTTTAAACACTTTCTTTTTCTTCCCTCCTACTCCACATCCCCAAAGAGAGAGGTAGAAAAGGGAGGGAGGAGGACAAGGAAAAGAGAGAGAGAGAGAGAGAGAGAGAGAGAGAGAGAGAGAGAGAGAGAGAGAGAGAGAGAGAGAGAGGGAGAGAGAGAGGGACAACTAGAAATAGGAGGAAATTTCCTAAACATGATAAGGAGATTTTATGAAAAACTCACAGATAATATCACACTTAATGGTGACAGAGTAAAAACTTTCCTCTTAAGATCAGGAACAAAATGAAGATATCTACTTTTGCTATGTCTATACAACAAGTGGGAGAGGAACTTGATGAGGATGTGGACATTTGGAACTCTAAACTATTTCAGATCAGGATCTAAAAGTGCCACCATTGTGAAAAAAAATTGGTGATTTTTCAAAAAAACAGGCATAATTATCATATGCTACAACAATTCCACTTCTGGATGTATACTCAAAAGTATTGAGAACAGGTGTTTAAACAAAACCTTGTACAAAACTTTCATAGCAGCATTATTCACAACTGAAAATGAAAACAATGCAAACATACATTAAATGAGTGGATAAGCAAAATGTGGTCTATCTATATAATGAATATTATTCAGCAATAAAATGAATAAAATACTGATATATCCCACAATGGGGATGGATCTTGAAAACAATGTAGATGAATAATGTGGATGAACCTTGAAGATTTTATGTGAAGTAAAAGAAGCCAGTTTTGAGAGACCACCTATTATATTATTCTATTATGCCAACATTCAGAAAGAAGCAAATCCAAAGAGACTGAAAATAGGTTAGTGGCTGTTGGGGAAGGAGGGGAAATACAAGGGCAGTAACTATTTCATGGACATGGGATTTCCTATTAAGGTGATGAAAATGGTCTGGAACAAGAGAGTGGTGATGGCTACATAACACTGTGAATGTACAAATGATAAATGGTAAATTGTAGGTATATTTTGCAATTAGTGTTGGGAAAACTAGATAAATACATGCAAAGGAATGAAACTAGACCACTAATAGTATTAGTAGTAACTAATAGTATACACAAAAGTTAATTCAAAATTGATTGAAGACTTAGATGTAAGACCCCAAACCATAAAATACATAGAAAAAACATGAGCGATGCAGTACTTGACATTGGTCTTGGTGATGTATTTGGGGAACCATTAGGGAAAGCAGCATGGAGAGTCCCCAAAAGCTTACAAATAGAAATTCTATATGATCTAATCCCAGTTATGGGTATTTATCCCCCCAAATACAAAAACAGTAATTCAAAGAGATAGCTACATCTCCATATTCATCACAACAGGGCAGAGGAATAGAGATGTAGGTCAGCAAAGTGTGGACAAGGAGAAAGTCTAGAGAAATCTAGATCTTGGTTGGACCAGCGATGCTGAAACCCAGGGACAGGGCTCTGTGATTCCAATTCTACAGTTCTTCTTATTAGTTAGGAACCTATAAATGACACAACAATTGTCAGCAAGTTATTATAATCTGTTTGCGTAACATGTCTTGAGTAGGGTGGTGGACTAATGTCAGTGGATAAAGGTAAAAACTGAGTATTGTCAAATTACCATTGTAAATGTCTTAGGAATCATCAGAATAGAGACTAATGTCTTAGCTCGCAAAAAGCTTATTTTTTTTTTCTCCATTGTGAGACTAGTTCACTATTTAAGAAGCAGAGCAGAGCAGTTTGAATTTAGGATCTATAATGCATGGAATATATGTGCAAGTACATGCTAAGTAAAATAAGTTAGGAGGAGAAAGACGAATATGGGATGATCTAACTCATACATGGAATAGAAAGAAACACAGAAAATAGACAAAAAGCACAATGCTGGGACAATATTTTAGCTATTATATCCAAAATACATACAGATGCTGGTTTACAATAATACACAACTTAAAACTATACAATGTCATGATGCAAGATTCCTTCAATAAAGTTTCAGAAATTGAAGTAAATCAAAATACATAGGAGGCTCATATAACTCAAGAGCAGAACAAAAATTTAAAAACAAATAATTTAATTGAAACATGGGCAATGGATCTGAAGAGACATTTTTCATGAGAAGACATGCAAATAGCCAACAGGTATGTGAAAAGGTGCTCAGTGTCATCAGAAAAATGCAAATGGTGAGCCCCTATTCTGATGACGAAATTCAAGTACCAAAACCCATCCGTGTATACACACACATAGGTAATATTTGTCATTCAAATATGTCCAGCAAAGTGGCGATATATAAGCATTTAACCTGCTATATAGTTAAACACAATCACCAATGACCAAATCTGGGTGATGCTACTCAGAGTAAGTCTGGGAGAGCAGGAGAGTTTCAACAGAATTTTGATTAAACAGAAGAGGCGATTTCTTATAAAGAAGTGATGTGCTGACGTGAACCTATGATTGAAGCACAGGACACTCAGGTAATACTTGCTCTTACCTGATAGTTGCAAGACCATAGAGCAGGAGGAAACAATCTTTCAGTGATAATGGCAACACATCAGTTTAAATAAGAGAGAAAGCATTTTCCATCCTCCGTGAATTAACTGACTGGCTATATCAACCTATCACACCTAATTATGAATATAATATAAATATAACATATAACATATGATATGTAATATATATAATATAATTAACCATGTGAGGGACTCAGGATCCACAAGTTTCAAAGGGTATTCTTAACAATGAACAGAAAGTCTCTTGTTTTAAGCTTTTTTAGTATTTTACTGAAGTAACTTTGTCCTACAAATTAAAATAAACTCCTATGTGCAGCTTCTCCATATGTGCAATTACCCTATTCTTCGGATCTATGTCAACACACCCTGCCCTCCACCAAATAGAAAGTCTTTCTTAAGGAAGCCTCATCTTACCTATCAGCTTCTTCATGCCCCAATTCATGTATTTATTCCTCAGACTACAAAAAAAGTGGGTTCACGATAGCATAGTAGTCTGAAACAGACAAAAGTGATACACCCATGGAGCATTTACAACTGTGCTAGGAGAGACACAGGAAAGGAATGTTTTGTATTGTTCTTCAACTGGAGAGATCTCGAGAAAGGAAATGAGATTCACAGATATGAAGATGCATGGAAGGGGAGTCATCCCAGCAGCCTGAATGTAGGTCATTCCCACAATTTCTTCAACGACAGTGGAAGCACAAGAGAACAGCAATACTAGATCGACATCACACAAACAAAAGATAAATGACACTGGAAGTCAGCAAGGTTTATCAACTCACTAGGAGGAACTACAGGGAGGTATGGAGCTGAGAGACGGAAAGAGAGATGAGTCAGAAGACCCACCGGTGGTGGTTGGGAATGGTGACAGGATGAAGAACTTACACAGGACCACATTGCAGCTAGTGACCTCTACTGCCAGGAGGTAACTGCATTCCCAAAGGCCAAGAAGAAATACATCTATGCCTGGCAGTCAACCCAGGTAAAGGTCTTTATCTTGCACAAGAAGTTTACCAACTTGTTAGAGATAATGACTATCATGCAGCAAATATCAGCATAGGACTGAATGCTCAAAAAGAAAAACAAGCAAAGCTGGGTCAAGAGTCAGAGGGATTGAATGATGAGCAGGTTCACCACAGAGCAACACGGCAAATAATGAAAGTGGGCAAAGAGAGGCACCTAGTCCTCCAAACAAGAGTCTATAGAGGATGAATTCAAATGAACTAGCTAAGTTTTTTCTTCCTGTGTGTTGGAATTCACCTACAGATAAACAATTTTCATAAAAACTGCCACATTATAGTCATAGAATTTCACATACCTCCAAAGAACATATAAAACTACACATTTCTCTATATCCCCACCAACACTAGGTGACTAATCTTAATCATCTCAGTCAATCTGATGATGAATCGAGACATCTTAATGCATTTCTGCCTCCTGTTACTGGACCTTATTCAGACACTTGGCTCTTTGAATTTAGAAAAAAGCAAAGAGCCAATTTTTAAGAATCCGAGCAAGGCTTTTATTTGCCCACTCTGCAGCCATGAGGAAGACGGTTTACAGGAATGCACTTCTCACCAGAAGCAGGGTGATGCTCTACTCTTACAGGACAGGGTGCTTTTGTTCAGTCCTGGTCCGCACAGGAATGAATTCTGGCGTCTCAGTTCTCTCTAGCGGTGCAGGCATGCCTTTCTTCATGGTTCCACATATGAACACATACATTGCATGTCTCATTAACATCTGAAATTTCCACCCCTGGGCATGACTTTTACTATCACAATGAACTAAGGGTGACTACAGGGACTAAAAAGAACAATGAGTGTATGCATGAATCTTAGGCAGGCACCATCCATCAAAGCGAGGATGCTACAGTCCGTTTGGAATGCTGCCTCTCTGAGAACAGGTTATTTATCGATTCTATTCCATTTAGTGACTCCTGCTCAACTTGTTAATCTAACCTGTTGCCCAGGTAATATCATTATGGGATGGTATGCAGCATGCCTTCCTAGTCCTCTATATGTTTTTCCCTAGCTGTTCTCTATCTACTTATGTAGTTAAGCATATTTTCCTATCTTTACTGAGTACTTGCATCTCTTCTTTAAATTCTCATTGGGGGATTGCTCTGATTTTTCTTACTGAATTATAGATTACTATACACTGAGGATATCAATCAGTTGTCTGCTCTATGTGTTTGCAGGTACTTTCTCCAAGTAAATAATTTGTCTGGTTACTTCAACTGCAAAATCAGTGAATCTTCACTTCTTACACAGTCCAATTGTTCATCTTCTCGTTTTCACATTCTAAGTACTAAGTTATTTGTTATTTAATATCAAAACTTTATTCTATTTCATTATTTTAGTTTTTGACCTATCTTTTTAATCACTCTGGAATATGTTTATACATAACACATATACCTCAATCTTCTAGATACTAGGATAATTTATTTAATAAAATATCCTTTCCCACTGAACTAAACTCTCCATATTATATAAGATTCACTATATACTGAAGTCCATTTCTGGACTCCATTTTCTAGTCCACTCATTTAATGATCTCTATTGTTCCAAATCATAAAGTGTGACTTCTTTTTAAATGCATATTAAAGCAATTATTATTTCCTTGAATTCTATTTTTCAAAGCTATTATTGATAATTCTTACACATTTATTTCTTTCTGTGAACTTTTAAAAAGTTATCAACTATTTTTTATTCAGTCATTCTCGTGTGCGGTATCACACACGAATCCTAGGATTTCATGAAATGTGTTTAAAGTGCTAAAACTAGTAGCTCCTGGCTCATAATACACATTCAGTAAACACCGTTATTGGTTTTGTTGTTGCTGTTACTTACCTGTTCTTTTCATAAGGTTTGATATGATCAAATTTCAGACTTGAATTTAATAGGAAGGAAATAAGGTATAAGTACCTCCTTCAGAGTTAGATTTGTGTTGAGCTATTTAAACATAACTCATTTAGAAACACAAAGAATCTTCAGTGAACTCTCCAGGGTTCTCTGCATTCGGATTCTGAGTTCAAGGTCCAGAAAAAAATAAAGTGTTCCTTGGCCTTAATTTGCTATTTTCCCTTGGGCAGCCTTTCCCTTAGCAACCCCACAGAAAGAGGCAGTTGAATCTTACAGTGAGATTCCATTTTTCCTGAGTTCTCTGGCCATGATGTCATGTCATAATTCCATCTGGTGAGCTAGCATCCACTTTTCATCATCTACTTTTAATAAATTTAAAGAGGTCAGCAAATGTGCATGAGGTTGTAACGGAAATGAAAAAGGAACTAGTATAAATCAACATTCTAGAATTCTGACTGACTAATGAATGAGTTCATTTTCAAGATAACTCAAGTTCTGAGCTGTGCAGGTACTTCCCCAAGGCTACCAGGCAGGTAAGTGGGAAACAGAATTCAGACTCAGAATTGATTAATGATAATCCCAAGTGCCTACCCAAATACTACAGGGAGAAATGACTGCTGTTGGAGTCCACGCCAGGAGAGGACATCACCAAAACCAGCCCTGATCTTCCTCTTCTTGGCTCTTACTACAGAAGAGTTCTAAACCAGATGAGCCCAAGCTCTGATCAGGATAGGGACACCTTGCTCTCAAGGGACAGTACATTTCCTCTGATTAGACATTAGAATGGATGTGCCTGGGGAATCTCAGTTTCTCATACCTGGGACTGTGTAGGGATCTGTTGTGGTCTTGGTTACATTGAGACTGATTGGATGTGTCAAGGGGCTCCAGGTCTAATTCCCAATCAAGGATGCATCAAAGAGAAGGCAAACTTTTACCCCTAGGCTCCATTTAATTAGTCTGTAAGGAGCTGCCAGGAGTGGTTAATTAGCATAAAAGCAAAGGTGCCTGGAGGTACACCAACAAAGTCTCCCCAGAGCCTTGTTAAGAAAGCTGAGATGGATCCCTTTCCCCTGAGAACACTACTGCTGTGACAGTGTGACAAGCTTTTCTGACACCCTATCAGGTGTGAAATCTCCTGGGTCTCCCCCAGGATTGCTCTCAAGGGACCACATTCAGTTGCAGTTCTAGAAAGGGGAGAAAGGTGCTGTAACTCAGAGACTTTATCTTTTCACCTCTGGGGCCATTCTCCAAGGGCAGCAATGGAGGGAGCTACTGACAACACAATTTTAGAGGGAGAAGATGCTTAAACAAGTTCCTGCCGGGCACCTTTCCTCCTTGTGTTCTCTGAATGACATCACTGAGACATACAACTCAATTACTCCCTTCCTTCTTCTGTCTCCTAACTGAAAATCTTTGTGACAGGTCTACTTTATCTAAAGCAGTGGGTATCATCCTCTGCTCACTTGGCATCATGGGGGCGGGGCTTGGGGTTAAAAAGATACCGATACCCAGAACCTCACCCAGATCAATTAAACCAGAATCTTTGAAATGCAACCCAGGTATCAGTAGCTTTAAAGCTCTTGGTGATTCCAATGAATAATCAAGATTAAGAACAATTGCTCTCTTCAGAGGACACCAGTGAGCTTGTGAAATTTGCTGGAAGCGCTGTTGTGATTTTTAAGGTTCAGCTAATTAATGATTTCTTCCCCTGTCTCTGAAGTATGTTTTCATATATTATGGTAGGTTATGTTTTTAATTTTTTGTGTATCAATATTTGATACTGACACAGGACACAAAGAAGTTATTATATATATAGTTTAACTTGTAATCCTATTTTTCTCATCTTCCAGTTTCTTTTTTTTTTTACTTTTAAACAGTTTTAATCATAGTAGTGAATATAGTTTGAGCTTTATTTTTTCCAGGAAGCTTTTAAATTGATGTATCATTAGTTTACAATACTATGTAAATTTCAAGAGAAAAGACACCTTGGTCAATGGATACATCACTCCCTGTCTAACAACAGTTTTATTTTTTCATTTTTTGTTTCCTAAGTATAAAGATAACACATGAATAAAGTCTAATTGTGAAATTCAAACAGAAATTATACACCTAAAATTAAGTCTTTCTTAGTCTTACCCTAAAACCTGTTCTATGTAGAAATACATCTTTACACAGTAAATATTAACAACAGCATTGGAGTCACAGTGAAATGCATAAATGTATTATCTTGCAGCTTGAATTTTTATCTAACATGATGTCTTGCAGATGGTTCCAAGTCACAGCTACTGTTTCTAACATCCTTCAAAAAGTTACCTCAAAATGGATCCTAGGTATATAAAACACAAATCTAGAAAATAACAAGAGAAAAGCTAGATAGATGCCTTTGGGTATGCCCATAACTTCTTAGATACAACACCAAAGGTATCATCCATGAAAAAATAAATAACAAGCTCGATTTCACAAAATTAAAAACTTCTGTTCTGCAAAAGAGGCTATCAAGTGAATGAAAAGGCAACCACAGACTTGGAGACAATGTTTGCAAAAGACTTGCCTGATAAAGGATTGTTATTCAAAATGCACAAAAAAAACCTCTTAAGATTCAACCATTTGAAAACAAAGAATTGGATTTTCAAATGGGCAGAAGATCTGAACAGACACCTCACCAAAGATATGCAAATGAAAAATAAGCATATGAAACAATAGTCAACATCACAGGTCATCAAGGAAAAGCAAGTAAAACCAGGATCAAATATCATTACATACCTATTAACATGGTCAAAATCCAGAACACTGGCACAGCAAATGCTGACAAGGCTGTGGGACTACTAACACTCATCACTTTGGGTGGGAATGCAAAGTGATAGATAATGCTGAGACAGCATAGCTTAAAACCGATGCAGCAGTATGTAGATGTATGAGAGTTGACTGGCTGACAAAACCTAGGACCTCTACCTAGCAACCTGTGTCTAGAGACACACCCCCTAGTTACGCCACTTGAGAACTCCAGGCAACTCTTCTGAGAGCTCCAGCCCTTGGGCTGGCCCAAAGGGGAGGTCCTTCCCCCTGCATATAAAAGACAACATTTTCACAGCAAGCTGTCTTGCTCTCCCAATCTGCATATATCACTTTTGTCCAGTTGTTTTCCAATAAACATGCCAGGTGTTGCTGGAATAAGGTATATTTCCTTGAATTCTTTCTGGGACAAACTCCATACTCATTCAGTCTCAGTCTCCCAAATCAATAGAGACAGGTTGTTTTGTTGCAAAGCTAAACTAATCGTACCATACTATGCAAGAATCACACACCTTGTATTTAACCCAAAGGAACTAAAATTTTATGTCCACACAAAAATAGCTGCACATGAATATTTATAGCAGCTTTATTCATGTTTTCCTAACACTTAAAAAACTGAGATATCTTTCAGTAGGTGAATGCAGAAGTTGTGCTACTCCAGAACATGGAATATTACTCAGTGCAAAAAAAAAAAAAAAAATGAATTATTAAGTCATAGATAAACACGTGAAATTATCAAAAAGAAAACGTAAAAAAACTGAAATAGTACTAGACGAAAGAAGGCAGTCACAGGTGGTTCCAACTATGTAACATTCAGAAAAAGGCAAAACTATGGTGACAGCACAAAGATCCGTGATTGATAACAGTTAAGGGGAAGTAGAAAAGAATACGCAGAGCAAAGGACTTTTAGGTCAGTGAAAGTGTTCTCTGTGATATTATAATGAGAATACATGTCATTATACATTGTGAAAATCCACAGATGGTATAAGACCAAGATTGAAACCTAGGGTAAACGATGGACTTTGGGTGATGATGTATCAATGTGGTTATCATTTATAACGCATGTACCACTATGGTGTGGAAAGTTGATCATGAGAGAGAGTGTGTTTATAGGAGTTAAGTGGTATATGGA
>RJWH01011826.1:0-10728 GCA_004363575.1 Solenodon paradoxus | reverse complement strand
CGGGGCCCTGGGCTGGTTCTGGGCCAGAGTGGGCCGGCACAGTCACCACCTGGCCGGGTAGGGGACAGGCGGGAGGCCTGCGGCAGAGGCCTGTGGACCAGCCCCACAGGCCGCCTGTCTTTTGGCCCCACCCCAGGGGAGGAACCCGTGCCTCCTTTAGAAATGGAGGAAACTAAGGCCGCAGAGTTTAAGTCACCTAGTCTAGCTCAGCAAGCAGCCTTTGGGCTGAGGATGGATGGTGGGAAGGGTCGGGACACTGGGGAAGCGGGACAGCAAACGCACTTCGGTGGGGGTGTGGGGTGGCCGTGGGGGTGTGGGGTGGCCGACTGCCAGGGCCCGTAAGGGAGGGGCAGACCCGCAGAGAGCAAGGCCAGTCCGGATGGGGAGGGCCCATCCGTCAGCGCTCCGGGGGTCGGGGCGGTGGGGAGGTGGCCTGAGCTGGGCATCTGGGTGGTCAGATGGAATCAGGAGCGGGAGGACGCTGTCTGGTGTTTGCTGGAGTGATTTCGGTCAGGAGAGACAGGGAGGACCACTGGGGAGGACAGAGAAGACAGGCCCTGGCCTGTGTGGGTGGGGTGGGGCTGGGAAGCTGCTTCTGGAGAGAAACCAAATATCTAAGTCTGCTGCTCAGAGGGAGGATCCCTCGTCTGCTCCCTCAAAATGCCTGGGAACCGTTAGGCCTGATGGGCTTCCTGGAGGAGGTGCTTGACTGTGATGCCGTGGTCTGATGGAGGCAAGAAAGGGCAGCAGCTCCCCAGGCAGCCATGGCAGCAGGGGCTGAGGGCAGAGGACAGCCAGTAGGCGCCAGGCAAACGGGTAGAACCGGCCAGGGAGGGGGCACAGCCTCTGGGCGAGGCACCTGATAGCTCCTGACTCTGGGCCTCGGGGCTGGTGACCTGGGAGGCCACATCCGGGCGTCAGCCTGGGTGGGGTCCAGGGCAGCACAGACCTCTGGGGAAGGCAGAGGGGGTGGACAGCGCCTGGCCCCTGGCTCCACCCTACTTAGACACCCCCATCAGAAATCTTAACCCTGCGCTCAGTCCTTGAACCCACAGGCCTCAGTGCCGTCTTGTGGGGGGTTGCCCCTTAGAGGAGACCCCATGCAGCCCCTGCCCCACTGCTCCCACAGGCCACCTCCCACTTTTCCCTGGACGCCCTGAGGCCCAGAGCCTTCTGCCCAGTCTACACCCACCTTCCAGACTGAGATCTCCCCTCCCGGGTTCATCAACATCACCCACAGCTCAGTCCTGTCCCTGCTCTTCTTGAACTTTAGACCCAAACCCCATACAGTCTCCTGTAGGGTCCGAAGGCACCACAGGGACCCCACCCCAGTGCCCTTCCTCTGTGTGGGTTAGAATCCAGGCAGCTCCCGCTCCCCTGGCTGTGGGATCCCCACTCTGTGCCCCATAACAGACGGGTTATAACAGGGCCGACCTCACAGGTGGTGGTGCAACCTCAGCGAACGTTCTGGAACATATCTGCCGAAACAGTGAGTGTTCAGGGGTGTGTGCCCTTTCTGAGGAGTCCCCTTACCCACGCAGTCAGCTGTGCCTGCAGAGGGCAGTGACCAGCCCCCAGAAGGGCCCCCGTGGTATGGCTGCCCGTGCCCACTGGGTTCCCGAGAGCCCACTCGGGACTGGTCCTCGAGGCGGGGAGGCAGTGACTGCCTCTGCCGTGGAAGAGAGAGGTGATGAGCCTCTCCTCCAGGGTTAGGGTATGAAAGACCTTAGACCGGGCACTGGCTCTGGGCCTGGCGCGCTTGCCTGGTTCTGGCAGCCCTGCTGGCGGTCCTGGTGCCGCCCCTGAGGCCACTAGGCACCAGGTGTGCTTGGGACCCCCGTTGTCTTACCGCTGCCTAATTCCATAGCAGTTTTCAGTCATTCCAAATCATCAGCTCGGTGTTCGCAGACGCAGTGACGGTCTTTTCTGCTCATATTTTGACGGTTTGTGCGCCGACACGTCCAACGGGAAGAAAAGGTTAGGGACCACACGAGGCTCTCAGGGCTGGGGCAGATGGGGAGCCACCCAGATCAGGGGTTTCTGGAGAGGGGTCTGCCCTCCGGCCGGGGTGGGTATGTGCGGCGGAAGGGGTGCAGGGCCCTGGGTGCTCACGGAGGGGGCGTGGCTCTGCGCATCTGGGTGAAGCCAGCTTCTGCTGTGCTTTTCAAGTTTAAGGGCGCACCGGTGCTCTGGTCTCCCCCGTTTCTGGGGCCTCCAGGGAACACTCTGTTAAGGCTTCTTTTCTCTCTGGAGCCCACCAGTCACCAAGTCTGCTTGTGCTCCCAGAAGTTTCCTGGGTCCCCTTTTCTCCCTCCCAGCCGCCCCTCCCCAGTTCATCCCCTTCCAGAAGGCTGAAGTGGGCTCTTCCTGCTCCCAGGGGTCTCTCCCTGCCCTGCCTTTACCCTCTCACCCCCTTTATCTGCTCCTTGCTCTCAGGCCGTGCCAGCCTTCCCCCGCTCCCAGACGCCCCTGGTCCCCGCAGACACTGCTGCAGGTGGAGGGTAAGCTAGCAGCCTGGGCCCACTGCCCACCGCCCACTGTGGCGTGCTCCCCTCTGACCTCTGTGTCCTGGTTGTCCCAGCCGTCACGTGGGGATAGCAGTGCCTGTCCTTGACCTTCCCTGGATTGTGGGGTCAGAGGTGAAAGCGTTTACAAAGAGCCAAGGGGTTTGTGGAGGACTCATCACCATCGTCAAGGTCACCATTGTGATATCTGTGCAGAAACGCCAAGTTCACCGTGAAGGATTGCTCTTCAGAGATGCCAGGCAGCGACCCTGCACCTGGCCCTTCCTGGGAGTGGGGTCTCTGTGTGCACCAGACCTGGGTCCAAGGCTTGTCAGCATCAGTGGGGGGAGCTTCCAGGCCAGCTCTGGACCCTCAAACTCAGGGGCCACAGTGTGTGGGGCTGCTGTGCGTTCAGGGCCCATGAGACTTTGAATTTAAATCAGAAAGGAGTGCATGATGGTGGCTCAGGAGTTAAATCTGCAGCGCGGTCCATGCACAGCCTTCTGTGAGCAACCAAAGTGAACAGCTAAGTAAATACAGCTCCCTTCCTCCTGTCTCTCCCTTCCTGTCTTCCTGCCTTCATTCCTGCCTGCTTCTTTCCTCTAAACAAAACAAAACAGGGATTAAAAACAACTTTGAACTAGGCTGACCATATGTCCTTGAGACAAAACCCAGGACGCTGAGGTGGCAAAAACGGGATGGGGTTCTGTGCTGGCGACTAAGGGGAGGGGGTGGAGCAATCCAGCAGGAGCAGAGCAGCCAGCCAGGAGGAAAGTCCTATGTGATGCCCATCTGAGATCACACAGTAACCAAGTGTGGTCCGGTGGGACTTCATACAGACAGCCAGGGCTGGAACCTTCGGTGAAAACCAAATTCGGTGTTCTTATTAGCCCAGCTCTAAATGTCCTGACTAAAATATATGCTGCTTTAGCCATCCCAGTGCTAGGAGATGCCAATAACTCCTCGTGCCAGAGATAACCCCCAGGTGCCAGAGATAACGCCACGGTGTCAGAAATAACCCCCATAGTACTTACCTGTGGCTCCGCCACACCATCATCTGCTGTCCCCTTTCAAGAGACAGGTGAGTGCACACCCTGCAGCGCTGTTTCCTCACAGGGGCAGGAAGAGCAGCAGCGGCTGCAGCCTGTTTAACACGGACACGAGGCATCAGTTATGGGTCCCTTGATAACTGATCCTGGGACAACTAAACTGCCCCTTTTGCCCCACATTAAAGACGGCTCTGGTTTATTAAGAGCAAGAAACAGTAACATTTATATTAAAATGACAGGACAGTTGGGAAATACAAAAAAAAAAAATACAACAGTACTTCCTTGTTTAGAATGGTACATATATTCAGTCCAACATGGAGGGTAAAGAAAATATTTTCATGTATATTAGTAGTGTATTTGTCTTTATCCAGAGCAGTCACAGAATCACGTTTCATACTTTTGAGAGAAGGAACCTAGAAAGCAAAGTCCCCGGGCACGTGAAGGTGCCATGACATCCCGGCCCTGGCCCTGGGCTGGGTCCATGTCCTCACTCCGCCACCCCCCAGGCCCTGGGCCAGGTCCACATCGCCCTCACTCCCACCCCCCCAGAGTGTGGATGACAAGAGTCACCAGGAATAGGGCCAGGAAGGCTTTGCCTGGGCTCCACATCTGTCTGTGGCCCCTGGCGGCTGCCCTGACGCCGGACCAGCTAGGGAGGCAGACAAGGCCGGGGCTCCATGTGGCTGAAGGGGTTGAGAAGCCGTCAGTGGGAGAAGGGAAGAGGAAGCGAGGTGTCCCTGGTAGGGGGACACCTTTGGAGACAACTGGAAACCCTGTCCTCCCTCCCCAGCTGGCGAGACCAGCATCAGTGCGGCTCAGAGCTTTCTTCCCGTGCAGGGGCCTGGCTCCAAGAAAGGGGCAGGGCTGCCAGATCTGGCACCTCCTGGACTCAGCTGGTGACCTGGGCCGGTGTGAGTCCCCGTGAGGAGAGCAGGTCACTTGCTGGCCCTCCAGGCGAGGGTGGCGCTCAGGCGGGTAAGCTGTCCCAGGGGTTTCCCGGCTTCCTGAGCTGACCATCCTCAGGGCCGTGTGGCTCCACCCAGAGGACACCAGATGGTGGGCTTGCAGCCCGGGTGCCAGAGGGCCAGAAAGCCCCCCTGGATAGGCCAGTCCCCCGGTGTGCGCCATGACAGAGATCCATGCCTGCAGGGACGTCCCCAGCCCACGCCCGCACACAGACACATGGATGTGCCCTGTGCCGTTGCTAGCGGCAACCCGCAAGCAGGCATCACGGAGACACTGAGTGGCACACAGGATCCGAAGCAGGGACAACACCTCCTGCTGAGCAGCAGGGCAAAGCATGGGGCAGGGCCGCCCCTTCCCTGGAGGCGGGCTTGCCAGCTGCTCCGCCCTGGTCTGGCCAGGAGTGCCTGGAGAGGCCCCCACCCCTGCAGGCCTGCAGCCCCTCTGGGCCCAGGTCCAGGGCCCCCACCTTCTGGGAGAATGTGGCGGGGGACAGCTGAGGAGTGGGGTGAGGGGCTTGAGGGGAGCTCCAAGGGGCCCTGGTCTCTCTCCCAGCCAGGCCTCCTGCCGGGACCCCTGCCAAGCCCTCCCCGTGAGCCAGGGCCTGCTGCCTCCCCCTACTCAGGGCTGAAAAGAGGCGGGAGGGGCACCCCACCCAAGCACAGTGTGTGTCTGGAACCCCTTTGGCCCTCAGGGGCCTGCAGGAGGGAGTGCCTAATTGCCCCTGGCCTCCGTTTCTCCTGGAGGACAGGCCCAGAGGCAAGAACGTTTGGGGATGGGGCAGAGGCCTGGCAGGCTGTGGGCATTCTTCATTCTCTGGGAGCAGCCGCCCTGTCTGGGGAGCAGGAGGCCTAATGGGAAGCAGCCAACTCTGGGGGATGGGACATTGCAGAGCAGCCGCAGGGATCCAGAGGTCAGGCCTCCATCCTCCCAAGGAGAGGAGGGGAACGTTGGGTCCTGAGTGATCACCCCTCTCCCAGGCTCCCCACCCCTGCCCGGAGGAGTCCAGGGCAGACCCCGGCCCACCTCCAGAGGCCTGGGCCTCCGTCCTGCTCCTGAACATTGGAGCTTGTCCCTGAGTCCACTCCCTTCACCCCCTCCCTGGGTAACCATAGGGGTCCCCAGACTAGTGAACCCAGGACCCCAAACTCCAGAACTGGGAGCCCTGGTCCAGGAGTGTGGGCCCAGAGCCCAAGCTCAGGGGTCCTGTGAAATCTTTCCTGTCCTGCCCTGCGCCAGGCCAGGGCCCCACCACGTCCCCCTACCTTGAACCCTCAGGACAGCCACAGGTGTGGGCCCAGGGCGCCTGCCCAGAACCCAGCCCAGGCCAGGGTGGGGGCCGCACCCCAATTCTCTGGGAGCTTGCAGGGGACTTCCATGAGGCGTGTCGGGTGGAGACAGGCAGATTGGGAACCAGGAGAGGGGAGCCCCTCCCCTCTTTCTCCTTGTACTTTAATAAACTGGAATCCCTTTTTTAAAGCCACTGGCTTCAGAAACCATTAACTTCCCCACGGTGAGGGGCCTGCTTGCCAGGTTCCCCTCTTTCTCACTGAAACCATGAACCTCCCCACGGTGGCGATGCCGATGCTTCTGTTTCCACCACCTCATTCCCCGTCTCCCCTAAAATCGTGTCTAATTAACATGCATCCCCTGAACATGGCTACAGGAGGTGACGCCAGCAGGAGACACACAGGACCCTGCACGCCCCCTGGCCTCCCATCTGCACTGTCCGGTCGTCAGAGGGACAGCTGGGCTCTCTGACCTCTGACATCCAGGAGTCTGCAGCTCCAGTGGAAACCTTACTGCCCCTGGTGTCGGCCAGTGTCCCCTGATCAGTGAACCCAGAGAACCCAGAGAACCCCTTTGGGAAGGGAGGCCTGGAAGCCCTGCCCTGCCTCCCACGGGCCTGGCTCTGGCCGAACCGGGGCTGCTGAGTGACCTGCGCGCTCGGCTTTGTTCTCGGGTATATTGTTGCGTGTTCTAGCCAGCCGGCCGTGGCGCAGCAAGGCGTCGCCCAGTGTCTTTGGTGGTCTAGAACTGCTTACAGATTCAGCCTGCTGGCTCAGGCACTAAGTCTGCGGCTCTGGCACGGTCCATGCAAAGCGCCAGGACCCAGGTTCAAGTATGGGCTGCTGAACAACCAAGGTGAAGAGTTAACTAACTCAATAAAATGCTCCTGCCTCCTCTCTCTTCCTGCCTGCTTGATTGTCTTCATTCCCAAGTGCACCTTCCCTTAAAGAAAAAGAAGGGGGTGCGCCCTGGTTCTAGGGTTCTAGCACACGTGGACGCAGTCCTGCATCCATCCCAAGGTCCTGGGGTCAAGACCTGGGGCCAGAGAGGACAACCAATACGACACTGAATGAAAATAAATACATGCTGCTTCCTTCTCTCTCCCTGCCTGCCTGCCTGTCTTCACTCCTGCTGCACCTGTCCTGCAAAACAATCAACCTGCGCCCCGAGGAGCAGCACTGGACTCTACCCCCTTGCTTCCCCCACCCCCTCCGCTCCTGGTGTGAATCCCGGCAACCCAGTAAAAACTCTGTCTCGGGCATTGCTTGGCCTTCCACTAGTTTCTTTTTGTTTGGGGGCTTTTTTGGCCCCCAGCCGTGAATCTCAAAGGGGCCGTGGCTTTCATAGGTGGCCCCTGAGCCCCAAATGGGGCTTGGCTCACTTCTATTACCGGGTGCCAAGAACTCGGGGGTCCTTTTGGCTGTCCCCCACCAGCCTGTTACAGGTGACGTGCTGGCTGACCCTGTACCCCGCGCACTGCAGTGAGCCTGGCGGTTAATGCTACCCAGGACTCTGGGGTGGGGCACCCCTTGGTATTTCATGGTCCTCCTGCCTTGTCTCCACTCTGATGGGAAGGACCCTCCAAGGCTGGGCGAGCTCCCCCAGGTGGTGGCCTACTCAGACTTGGCCCCCATTAGCCTGCTGGTCTCCAGAATGTGGTGCCAAGAACTTCAAAGGGGTAGGGTTGGAAGCCGGTGCTTGCACCCCTGGAACCTTCTACAAAGTTCAGGTCTGCCGTGGGGTGGGGTTTGGGCATCAGTCCTCCCACCAGGTCTTGGAAGGCTGGGCGCCCCACGGCATTCAGCCCGTTTCTCCAGAAGCACCCAGCACAGTGCCCCATCCCTCAGGCCCGGCCCCTCCCACCACTCACCCTGCAAATGTCCCCTCCCTCCCCGCCAGGCCACCCCTGCCTTGCACCCGGCAGCCTTGTTCACACTTCCCACCCAGTTCATGCTGTGCTGGGGAACCTTCCCACCCTCCAGGCCCTTCTCCCACCCCCTCGGTGCTCCAGCCAGAGCTAGGACATGACTGTCCACCTGCTGTGTCCCCCTGAGGACCACCCCGCACTCTTCTTCGGGAGGAGGCGCCGAGGCGCCGAGGACAATCCAGTAAATACTCCAGACAGCAGGAAACACTCAAATTGCAGGCGTTGTTCACAGCCTCCGCGCAGAGGTCACATGGCCTGGAGCCTGCAGCCTGGGGCGGTGGCGCTGATGGGATGCTAGGTCCCTCCGCCTGGTTGGGGAGACACTGCCTCACAGCCGGGCCTGCAGGTAGAGCAGAGACCTGGGTCTTGCCCAGGTGGAGGGCGGAGGGCCTGGTCCCTCTCTGCCCAAGGAAGGCAGCTGTGCATGTCACGGCCTGGGGACCTGGCCTAGGAGGCCTGCGAGGCTCCCAGCTGGTAGCCCAAGGGGACGACTGTGCTGCTAGTTCCTGATGCTTGTGCCCAGCCAGCTCCCTGGGGGCCCACAGTTCACTCCAGCCCTGGGAGGGCTCCAGGTGAGGGGACTCCAGAGCCCCACTGCCAGTCCCGTTGCCCCCTGTGGGGCTGCAGCGGACCTGCAGGGAGCTGTCAGATGGGGTACCCCAGGGTGCTGATGGCTGCATGGGCCGCGTGCAAGCGCCAACCCCTGGGGACAAGAGGACGGCACATGTCCGGGGCCACAGCTCTGTTCACAGCATGGGCATCCTGGCTCCTGAATGCAGCAGGTGGACACCGTTCCCTTGGTGACACCGTTCCCTCGCTTGGGTTTCAGAGCGTTTGACTATATTTCACCCAGGAACACCTGGCGGAGAGTGAGGGCTGGCAAGAAAAGGCTGCGCCATCCTCTCCCGGGTCCTGTCCCCAGAGAGCCAGCCCAGGCCCTCCTCCACGGCATGCCTCCCTGTCCCCTCAGCCCCATGGCCAGCCCCTTGTCTTCAGGACAGCTCTGCCTTGTGGACTGGGTCCCTGCACACCCCAGCTCTCCCAGTGTTCCTCCAGGCTGCTCCTCAGTCGCCATCAGCTCTGTGCACTTGCAAAGACTTTCCGGCCTTATCTGACCCCCAGATCCCACAGAGTCTCCTGCTGCAAGTCGGGGAATGTCAGGGCAGCGGGGCGCCTGAGAGACAGTCCTCATCCCCCATAAAGAGACAGGCAAGGGCTCAGAAGGGGACGGGGTCTGCCCAGGGACACACGGCTTGTCAGTGTTGGTGACAAAGGCTGCTCACTGTCTTTCAGGTCGCCGCTTCCTTCCGCCACACCAGTGGTCCAGGAGAAAAGAACTCTCGATTCTTTAGGCGTTTGCTGCCTATAATTGAGATACTCCCGCCTCCCTTACACTGAGGTGTGGCATGTGACTAAGTTTTGGCCTGGGCATAACTGGACGGATTTCAGGGTCCTTAAATGGCAAGGCACAGCCTAGTTCCCTTTTTCCTTCCCACTGACTGTAATGCAGATGTAATGACAGGAGCTTCAGCAGCCTCGCAGGACCACGAGGAAACTTCAAGGCGGAAGCAGTCTGGCTGGAGCCCAGCTTCCTGCCTCTGTAACACCAGCTGCCGTACAGGTCCCGGCCACCTCTAACATCTTTTCCTTTTTAAAGGAAACGTGCAGGCAGGAGTGAAGGCAGGTAGGCAGGTAGGCAGGAAGAGAGAGGAGGAAGGTTTTTTTTAAGTTTAGTTGTTCATCTCGGTTGTTCCCCGACCCCAGGACGCAAACCCAGGAGCCTGGGATGTATGCGGACTGTGCTTGCCCGGAGGCAGCGAACCCAACCGTTCCTCCACAGGGCGCGCCTCGTCTAACATCCTGAGAAGGAGAAAAGCAAACCTGCCTGTCAGCCCAGTCGCTGTTACTTGGGTTTCCTGCGGGTGCGTTGCATTCAGCCTGGCATGTTCCTCTCCCAGTGGGATTCTCTGAGGCGGTCCAGTGAGGGACAGCCCGGCCACAGAACGGGCCTTGGGGCTCCCAATCCACACCTCATGGGGGTGCAGGGGACCCCAAGTACTTTTTTATTTTATTTTTTAGCAACTTAACCCCTTCTAGTAGGAAATTTTACCCCGGAGCTCAAAACAACAAAATTCCTTCCTAAACACACAAGCTCTAGCTGCAGGAAGGGGTAGGAGCTGCAGCCTCCCCTGGGTCCCCAAAGCCTGAGTCACAGAGCACCTCTCCTGGCTGGTGGGAGGGCGGGGTGGGGAGGGCAGGCCGCTGGTGTCAGACTGAGGGGCTACGCGACACAGCTGGAGGCACAGACTTCACCCCTGGGGTCAGGGTGACACGCTGTCAGCCCCGGCTGCTCCCCCTCCCAGCCTGCCACAGCTGAGCAGCTGCAGACGCCTCCTCTCCGCCGCTGCCTGGCAATGGGGGTCGCTGGAATCTCGAGGGGCCAGGGCACGGTGCCTGCCAGGCCCTCCCTTCACTCCACCTTCAGTGACCCGGGACAACTGAGCCCACACTCCGAGGGCCACCCTCCACCTTCCTTCTGCAGCTTGGCTGGCCTCGGCCTCCAGCTGCCACCCGTGCTGAGCGGCTCCTTGCCCGCCGCCGCCCCCCACGCTGCTCTGTGTCCCAGAGATAACAGGACAGAGCTCTGGGCCCCAGAAAAGTGCCCCGTCCTCCGTTGGGTGAGTCATCTCAGGACTGTCGAGAGAGGCTGGCGCCTTCTCCCAGGGCACAGATGGGCATGACCTTCCCGCGTTCCCTCCCCGGAGCTGGTGAGCTGGGCAGCTGGAGGGCCCTGAGCCCCCCTCGGCGGCTCTGCCCTTCACCAGGCAGGCGGCGCCACAGGTGCTTGTGCGCATGCTCAACCCGCCACCCCACCCGCACGGAGTCCAAGCAAGTCCCGGGCACTTCTCCCTCGTCCGGGGGTGCTCGTCACACACGACACACCACGCATGACACACCACACACACCACACACACACCACACACACCACACACAC